>UELX01002234.1:0-33090 GCA_900480035.1 Eupelmus urozonus
ACAATTCGGTACTTAAATTTGCGTTTGATCGGACCGTCGGACGATGTAAACAAGATTAGTATGTGTGAGGGCATGTACGGATAGGAGTAATTACAAGTGTGTAGCTGGCTGCTAGGACGAGCGAGTTTAGAGAAGTTTTCTACATTATCGTTGTTAATAAAACCATTAAATTATTTCAATAATTTTTTAATTATTTTTTAATTATTTTTTAATTATTTTAAAAATTATTTTAATAATTTTTTTTAAATTATTTTAATAATTTGTTTAAAATTATTCTAATATTTTTTTTAAAATTATCTCAATAATTTTTTAATAATTTTGTAATTATTTTAAAAATTATTTTAATAATTTTTGTATTATTTTAAAAATTATTTTAATAATTTTTTAATTATTTTAAACATTATTTTAATAATTCTTTAATTATTTTAAAAATTATTTTAATAATTTTTGAATTATTTTAAAATTTATTTTGATAATTTTTATAAAGCGAATAAATCTGTAGATTCGAAAGCTTAATAAATGAAAAAAAAAAAAAATAATGTTTATTACGTGTAAGCTCATAGTCATTTTATTCAGTTGTCTAAATAGTTGTCCTATGCTCTGCCTGGAGAATACACCATTAAGAAAATTAAAAATTGCTAGAAATATTCCAGTTGTCAATCATTGAAGAATTTGATACGATACCGCTTTAATGAAAAAATTAATTAAACTTTTTATCTTCTGATTTTAAAGTACTTACACAATATATAGTATATATATACTCTCAGTTTCAATTAAAAAATTTTAATAATGTGTACGATTGCGTAATTTCTTATGCAAATTTATTCAACGGTATTTTAGTAGGAACTGACCCGCAAAATAAAAAGTTAACAGACAGAGACAAAAACACGAACCGTTATGGAAATACTATTTTAAATGATAATTTTTGGAAACCAAACTAGACAAGATTTCGAAAATGTTTATAAAAACTCCAATGATTATTTTTAGGATAATAAAATTTATTAAGAGAAGTTTACTGGAGTTTTTTATGTGGAAGATGTATAGGATTGTTAACGATATAATTGATAATAAAATATTAGAAATTTTAGTTAACTATACAGTGCACTGTATTAGTTAAATTATAACTTTTAAAAAGTATGTAATATTCAATAAAACATTAAAATTGGAAGCACTCACAAAAAAATTCTCATTTTAAATTTCAACACTCAAGACTAATTACTTCAAACTTGAAACTTTAATGTCCTACCTAGAAACATAAAAAATTATATACTCTAAATTTAGCAAAATCGAAGTAAAATATCCTAAAAGATACAAAACATTATTCCGATCTCATAAAGGGCCCGTCCCATATTACAAACGCTAACAAAGTCATTGAAAAAAACTGCTTCAAGGTTACAGCAAAATTCGCACTCCAAAAAAGCAAAATTCCACACCTTTCACTTTTGCGCATCTCCGTAGCACGTGCAAACCCAGCAAAATTAAAAAAAAAGTCACTCAACTTCCAGACAAGAAGTCATTTTTCTAATACCTCACTATACTCACAGCAAAGTAAAACATATGTAAAACAGCAAACGAAAAGGAACCTTACTTTCAATTATCCATCTTCAAGATCGTATCACCCAAACGAATTCATAGAGCGACCACCTATAGGTATAACCTACCTACACGCGCAGCTTTTTTTCTAAACGCTTTTAGACACAGGCACTTATGTTTATTTTGTTTTTATACAGATGGGACAGAGACGATCCTCTCGGCTGTAATGGGGAGTGAATTAACGAGATTTTGGGCGTTTTCAGAGCTGCGAACCTGCTCTCGGGGCAGAAAAAAAATTTTCGTCCGAGTATATAAGGACCGGGATGACATCTTGGCTGTATCAGTTCTTCCTTGCACCCACCGTATTCCACTTACGCAATAGTCAAGATGCTGGCGGCGTTCACTGTGAGTATAGACCTGTACTTAGTGCGGAAGAGTATTTGGCGATTGGGAAAATTTTTTGATTTGAACATTTTAATGGGTTCGAGGATTTTGACGTGATCAGATTTTGTATTATTAGAAAATTTGTATAAAATGTAATTATTGTAATGTGTGTGTAAAGTATAAAAAAAGAATAAAATATAAATATTGATTATAGTTATTATACATTGTTATTCAATTAAATTTATAACGACCATCTATATATGTTGTTTTCTATCTCTATCAATAAATTCTTATAGACTAATGTAACCTTAAGGTTTATTTTTATATAAATAATAATAACATAAATTATAATCATTTAAAAAAACTTATTAACTTATTTAAAAAGTTTTCTAGTATTTAAAATTGTAATTTTTTACTATCTCTATTACAGGTACTTCTACTCGCCACTACGGCATTAGCTTCACCGGCTCTGTTAAAAGCTCCAGTTCATTCTGGAGTACATGGAGTACAATCTGGAGGACATGGAGTACATTCTGCAGTTCATGGAGTACATCACCGTAAGAACAATTTTTTTCATATAGTTTCTCGGGTAGTTCAATTTTTTTTTATAATAGTTAATCATCGATGAAAACTGAAACCGAATAGATACTAATAGTACACAGAGCTTTGGCAAAAAAGTTATTCTGTAAAAACTATGAAAATTTATAAAAAAATCTATAGTAAAACTTTTAAAATAGGTAAGATTTCATAGTTATTTTAATTTTTTATCGTATATTCCTGGCAGAATTTCTACCATGAATAAACTATTTAAACTGTAAAATACTAAAAATAACTATCAAACTTTAGTAATAGTAGTGAAAAACTATATAAAAATTTTACGAAGAATCCGGACTTTTTCACCTTCTTAAGAGAAATGGTTGAATAATAAAGACCTGTAAGGAATACGGAAACTCAAAAATTGTTGAATAATAATTAATTAATTAATTAAAAAATTTTTTTTAAGATTGTTTCAAACATTGCTAACATTTGGAATCGATTAACAATTTTTTTATTTTTCTGTTTATTTGATTGACTTTTATACAACGATTTTTGCATTTCTATATGATTATCCGTAAATATTTCTCCAAAATCCTTTATCATCCCCTTAAATCGACTCTTAATCAACGTCTCTAAAACCGTTTGTAGAAACGACACCAGTCCACCATCAACAAGGTTTCGCCAGGCACGGTGGATTCGAACAGGCCATCAAAAGCCACTTAACTCACCAAGTAGCCGCCAAACATCACCACGAAGACGTAGGCGTAACAGCTAAGTAAGCACAAAACTACATTATCCCATACCATACTCAACACTCCAAAAACCCTCCCATAACCACAAAAAAAAACCTCTTCCGTCCAGGCACCACTTCGACTCGGCCGATAATAAACAGTACGCCCGAATCACGAGCCAGGACATGGAGGTGAACCCCGACGGCAGCTTCCACAACGTCTGGAGCTCGGAGAACGGCATCAGCGTGCAGGAGCAGGGCGTGCTTAAGAACCTGGGTGACCACGATGCCATCGTGCAGAACGGCCAGATCTCCTATACCGACAACGACGGCCAGCAGTACTACCTTAAGTACGTCGCGGACGAGACCGGATTCCACCCTGAGGGTGAACATCTGCCAACCCCGCCGCCTGTGCCTCTTGGCATTGCTAGAGGACTCGAGTTCATCGCGGCGCATCCTTATGTTGAGACGACTACTCATGTGAGTTGGAGCGGTTGATTTTTTTTGGGATATGATTGGATTTTATCTGAAGGGTTGTTGCTTGGTGTTTGTGATTAAGGATATTGAAGATTTAGTAAAGACTTAGTAAACGTTTGTAATAGTTTTCGATAAGTACTTTCTTTAATTAACATGCTTATAAAACATTTTTTTTACAGGGCTCGCAACACAAATACCGACCAGGCCAACACGCACCTGTTGTGATCGACAATTAAAGAAGATCTGTAAAAACAAAAAATCGTTAATGTAATATAAAAAAAAATCTTTTTGTAAAAACACTGTAAAAAATGTGAATACCAGTGAATAAAAATAATTTTTTCATACAAATTGTCTTTTTTTTAAACCGCTATACAACTAAAAAAAACTGATGTTTCGATTTTAAAATGTTTTAAAGAACCTTGCATATTCTTTAAAAATACTTTTTGCCGTAAAATTCTTTGACTTTCTATTTTGAGTTTATTTTTATACTAAAAATTTTAATTTATTTTTAAATTAACATTTATTTTTATATTTTATTTTATGTATTTATTTTTTTCAATAATTTAATATTTCCATTTAAAAATAAAAAACATTTAATTTTTTTTTTTCAATTTTGACATCAGTTTGCACTATCAAGCCAATCTGTATATATTTTCTTTTTAATACAAGTTTATACTTCGCGCTCTTTTACAAATTCAATATGGCTTCCATCACTGCAGTTGCTTCCGGTCCGAAAAAACAAATGGCGCGGATTGGAGCAGACCAGTAAATGTTAACCTCTCTTTCAGGTATCTAAAATTTGCGATTAAACTTTGTTTTTAAGTTTTATTTTTATTATCAGTAGCATTAAACTTCCAACTTTTAAGTAATGGTTAATGAGCAAAATGACGAGTTTAAGTTAGTGAAATATAATAACCGGCGACAACGTAAAAGTCCGCTAAAAGTAACCAAAAAACAAGAGATTGTCGAATGCGATACCGTAGATGAAATTGTTAGAAAAACAAACGCAGCTCTGCAAAAATTCAAAGAATCCCAATTCTATCAGACTTTGTTTAACGATCTTAAAAAGGCACTAGAACATTTACAATTAGATGGTATTGTTGACATTGTTTGTTATGGTCTTGGGAATTTTTCAGAGCACAATTGTTCAAAATATCAGTTAGCAGCTTTGCTATCTATCAAATCAGTTTATTCTTCTACTGTGCACGTTTATGATCCACTTTTTACAAACAATGAAATCGAAAGCTTAAAACGGTTGAATTTGGAAGTTATAGAAAATAACGAAGAGGGAAAAAGAGTTATAAACAATCATTCCACCCTCGTGTTCATGCCTCATTGTTCAAAACAGTTAACTAATAACTTTTTGTATGCCAATTGGTCACCTTTAATATGCAATTGTATTTTATTAGGTAACAGTTGGTCTGAACTAGTGTGCCACACAACTGATGCCTTACTCAAACAAACTGCATATTTTGTTTATAAGCTGAAGCCGTACGTAACAGAAATAAATTTGAGGAATAACTTTGAATATCCAAATACATTCAGTGGAACATCATTGCACATATTTACGCAAGATAAGTTAGATACTGTACCTTCAGACTTTTGGGAGGATAAACCAGAGATTTCTTGCACAGATAAAGATCCTGAATTTATAAGTGCTGAGTGATATTAGAAAAACTGATTAAAATGCAGAAAAATCTGTTATTACTGCGCCATTTGGCACATGAAATACGTAATACATCATCAAAACATGCAGCAAAAAATAATATGCTAATGAATTATATTTTCGAACAAACTCGAGCTCATAAAGAAACATCGGAAATTTATTGTAAAGCTAGAGAAGAATTGCAATCATTAGCAACAAATTATTTATGTTATCTTAATTCTTTGAGAAAATATCAAGAGATCAATAGTTTTTATAGTGGAAGAGAGCGAACTGTTCAAGAAACTGCTAATCTTGTTGGATTTAAACTTCCACATGATCCACGATAGTTTTGTATTATATATTATTGTAGAACTTAATTAGTTAGAAGCATGAGTTGTTTAATTTTAAAATAAAAATAAATTATGAAATTATAAGAAATTTATCTTGCATTTTTATGTTAGAAAGTTTATTATTTAGTTACCTATCGTATAGAATCCTTCTCTTTTACTCATATTTTTATTTCTATCAAACTTAAAATAAAATATCTTATGATAGGAATTACTTATTTTAAAATTCAAGGTACTTTTATTCTAAAATTTTTTTTTTTGAATACTAAAAATAAAAAAGATTATATAAATTGTTATTACTTCAGGAGGCTTAAAAAACATCAGATTATAATGAAAGGATAAAAAATATGAACAAAAAAGGAGAATAATTTAAATCTTTTTAAGATTTGTTCTACCTATTAAAGAATACAAAATAATTTTCAAAAAGCTATTTTAGATTAAAGAATAATTAAAATGAGCTCTAATAGAGAAGACAATGAAGAAATTCCAAGGTTTTGTCAAAAAATGCCAAAAATTGTAAGTTGATGTTTTTTTTCTATTACAAAATTAAATAACTAAATGTTTCCATTTATTATTAATATTTTTTACTTTTATTTTAAAGGAATTACATGCACACTTAAATGGTTCACTAAGTAGAGAAACATTGACTAAACTTTACAAACTAAAAAATCCAGTGGAGACCGAAAAATGTGAAATGTTTGATGCCGAGAAGTGCAAAACATTAACAGAGTAAAATGATTTTTTCATTTTCTTAGTAGATAATTATTAATTGATTTTGAACTATACAATAAAAATTTATTTTTGTAGAATATTTGAAGTCTTTTCCTTTGCCTATTCTGTGACTACGACACCAGAAGCCATATACACTGCAACATATGACACAATCAAGGAATTTTATGAAGACAATGTCATTTATTTAGAGTTAAGAAGTACACCTCGTGCAGAATCTGGCATGACAAAGAAAGAATATATCTTAGCTATTTTAAGAGCTATTGAGTATGTAAATAATAATTTAGTTTTACATTATAAAAATTTTGTTAAAGTTATTTCTCTAACTAAAATTTTTTATAATTGCAGGACATGTCGTACAGAAGGCCTAGTCATAACTGTGAAACTATTAATATCTGTTAATCGTAAACAGGGTTTTAAGGCAGCAAAAGAAAATGTTCACTTGGCAATAGAAATGAGTAAAGAGCATCAGGACATTGTTGGCATAGATTTGAGTGGTGACCCAACTAAAGGAGATGCATTCATTGATTTACTTGACCAAGCTAGAAAAGCTGGTTTAAGAATAGCTGCTCACTGTGCAGAGGTACTGTATTATTCAAAGATATTTTTTAAATTTAGAAGCAATAATATAACATTAAAAGGTATGACAATGTTTAATTTTGGATTGTAGGTAGCAAATGTAGTAGAAACTATGGATATCATAAAATTTAAGCCAGATAGAATTGGACATGGCACATGCATACATCCTAGTTCCAATGGAACAGAAGAATTATATCAAGCTTTATTAGAATCTAAAATACCAGTTGGTATGTACAATATATTTTAAATGTATTTTATGAGTCATAAATTACTGAAAGTATATTTTATTTCTAGAATTATGCTTGACATCAAATGTCAAGTCTAAAACCGTTCTGGCCTACGACGCTCATCATTTTAAATACATGTATGATTCAAATCATCCCATCTGTATATGTGTAAGATTATATTATAAATTTTACAATGTATTGCGTAATTTTAATAAATAGTAATTTTGCAATCAATTTTTTCAGACTGATGATAAAGGAGTCTTCGATACAACCTTATCTCGAGAATTGACATTGGCTGCTGGATATTTTAATTTAAATAAAAAAGATTTAGTACATTTAATGAAGTCCACAGTCAATTACACTTTTGCCACAGATGCAGAAAAAAATAATTTGATAGAAATTATCGATAAGTTTTATAATTCTTACATTGAAAATGAGTAGCTCAATAAATGATTTATTTTAAAAATAATTGTTTATAATATTATTTTTTAAACAAAATATATTTCTTGGCATGAGAAATTCTTCTAAAAATATTAAAACGCAGGAGTACCAGGAAACGAAAATGAAACAATAAAAGACATAAAAGTATGTTCATTTTTATTTATGATCGTGGGGCACGTTTACATAGATTTACAGAGAAATATTAAGCTGCTATGTTTGAGAAGAGTCTACTATATAATATAGTTTAAATGTCATCGGTGTTTCTATGTAATTTTATCATTTATCATTTATCATTTATCTTCGTCGATCGATAATAATCATATATATACACATTCATCAATTACAATATTATATACGTTGTAAGTTTTTCTTTTTCTTTTTCATTCTTATGGTGCAATTGTTATGCTTAGTTAAAAAATAATAATTATATAATTTTATTTATATATATATTTATAATATATCCCTAAGTAATAGCCGGCTGGCACTCGCGCACAGGATGGCTCTATAACAGTTAACGAATGCCTCACGAGCTTTTTGCCGAATCACAATCGAGCGTGACAGATTTATATTAATAATTAATAATAAAAAAAATCGTCATACAAATACGTACATATACACACGACGCGCGTTCCGCGCGCGCGCGCGACCGCGTGCGTCTATACGTAAGCGCATACGTATATTGCGTGTCACAGTGAGCCTTCGAGAGAAGAAAAGAAAATAAAAACGCTTAACAAGGAACCACCTAACGTACCCTTCCTATACGTCTCTTTCTCTCGTTTTACGTAATAATACTTGGATGCAAGAAACTTCCTTCGCATAGCCTGAATACCTCGTTACGTGTTCTCAACTCAATTTCGGCCGAGTGCGCTCTGTACGCGTTTCTTTCTCAGTGAAAGATTGTTTTTATTCTGTGTGATCGGTGTAGATTAGGTGGGCACATAACTTCTCTTCTTTTTTTTTTCTTCGCTGGACGAAAGGGTCCGATGGAAACTTAATGTTAAAAGTTTGTCATAAAATAAAAAATGTACAATTTGTCTAATTTGTCAAGTAAAATCATCAGATACTTAGACTTTCTTAAATCAACGTATCTTTAAAATTAATAAAAATTTCAATAGTTGTCTTTGACTTTTATCAAATCATTTTTTTTTCTTTGTTTTCGATAAATAATAACCAAGTATTAAAAAAAACGTACATAGTTTTGATTAGAAAGGCATCCCGCGAAATCGCGCGCCAACTTCGAACAAAAAAATGCTGTGGTGGTAGCCTTTTTGCTTCCTCAACTATATATCGCTAGTAGTTAAATATAATAGGCAAAAATGATTCTCTTATTATAAATGACATGATAATATCTTTAATAGTTAAATCGTAGTAAGAATTAATTTCTAGAGTAATATTTGTCTTATATAACAGTCTTTTTTGGCTAATCTTCGAACTATGAACAATAAAAATTTGCCTTTCCCGTCTCAAGTGCTTTCGCCCTTTTAGATCTTTATCTTTCTCTCTCTTTCTCTTACAAATAAAACGAAAAAAAAAAATAATTACCCACAAAAAAAACGACGCCTCTTTTTTGAACACTCGCATATTCAGTATTTGTCTTACTACACTTTTAATACCTTAACATTTTTCCTACGTGTGAGATATCCTAACGACTATGACTAAAAAACGGTCGCTCTTTCCATTTTTGCGATTTAGTTTTGCTGTTTTTTTCTTCAGTAATATTGTTTACACCTCTACGAATATAATTAAAATTTTCTCGCGTTTGCTTGTCTTTCGTCTACATTTAATATTATGTAGTTCGTTTAGTCGTCATTTTCTTATTTCACTCCATTTCTGCGTATGATTTTGCGCAGAAAGTATATTCTTTAATATATGTGTGATTAGATTATCAGTAAATTCGAATTGACAATTCGTTTGCTACATTATCTTATATAACTCATCTCTCTTTATTAACTTAACAATTTTATTTTTCTAAGGAGAAATTTGCCTAATACACACAATCTACATGAATTTTAATCAGATAGCATCAACTTTGTTTTGAGTGAATATTAGTCGTTTTTAAAAAAGTATGTAAAATAAACATCATAGTTTAGAAAAGGGCTAAAAACATAAATTTATTATCAAATTTGGAAAATGTACTTATGTCAATACCAAAACAATTTTATATATTTAAAAGTATTTAAAATCAATTTATTAATTACATTTGTATAACGATAAAAATTTAAACAACAAATTAATTGCACTTGCTCGTCATATTAACAAAAAAATTTTAAAATTGCTTGTAGAAATCATTTATACTTATTTGATTAAAATTCAAGTGTACAATGTTTTTCGATCAGCGTAATTCTCGTATAATTATTAAGTACACGGCTTCGGAGCTTTCGCTAATTCCTCTATACAGAACAAAACAAATCGGGACTGCACAAGTCCTTAAAAAAAATCACTCGCTCGCTTTCGTTTCCCTTAAAATCAAGAGCGCCGACAACTTACGAGATCTGTCCATATTTAAAAAAAAAAGAAAGAAAGTTCAAACGCGAATAATATTATAATAGCTGATAAAAATCTCGATAATAATCAATAGTTTATATAAAAAGAAAAAGAAACTCTAATTTATTGAATTAACTTATCATTCACGCTTACTCGCACGCTTTCATACATTCTCATCAGATCGTTTATTTCAATCATATTAATAATTAATTCTGACATGATAATATTTACAAACTTAGAAGAAGAAAGAGCAAAAGAACTAAAATAGAATAAAGAAATTGTTTTCTTCCTCGAACGGTGTAAGATACCGATGGAATTTCAGCTGACATAAGATTTTACAATTTATTCGCATAAACACGCTGTTATATTTAACTATATATAGACTTATTATATAAAACGAGATCGGAAAATGTTCTTCACTCATAGATGAATGTTAAGCATTGGATAATCAAACAAATCATAAAATAATATTACACCAGTAAATTCGTCGGTATCCACAGGCCCTACTATCGACGCTCGTCACGAAAAAAGAATTAATCAATACGGTTTGTTGGTCATAAAAAGTAAAACGAATGTACACGTAAAAATATTAATAAAATGCTCGTATAAAATCTGTAAAAGGGATGAAGGGATAAGAGATAAATGTTGTATCGAAGATCTCTAAACTCATTTTACAAGAGGGAACGATCTGGTATGCTTACTATATTATGAATAGCGAAAAAAAAATAAAGAAACAACACAAAAAGTTCGTTAGACCTCGAGACAATAAATAAATTAGAAAGTTTTGATTAGGCAGATTAAACGTACGTATAGATAAAAAAAACTCGTCCTGACTCTGATGATTCAACTACACACGATGATCCCCGACCGAATGAATCTTACTCGTGTCTCCGCGATTTTATTGGTCCTTTGTTTAACTAAAATCAATGTGTAATCTGTCATTTTTATCGTGCATTTTGGCTCGTTGTGATCGTATGCTCCTATCTTTTATAAAAACAATAAAATTTATTAATAATTATCATTTCTTTATTCTTTTTCTAATACCCTTTTGTTAATTAGTAGACAAGTAATTAAAGCATTTCTCAAACAAAGCATCTTTAAAAAAGTAGTAATAAAAAAATGATTTCTCTGTAAAAATTATTTAGTAATGAATTAAAATTCTTTAAAAAGTCATATTTTATTGTCAAATTTATAAAGTTTACTACTATTTTTCAGGAAATTATTCTTACGGACTTTGACTTCTAGGCGTGTATATTTAAAATTTCGTTTTTAAATTCAGTAAAGAACGAACATAAAGTCACAGAATCTAGTTTTAATCGACGGAGACACTTCGAGCAAGGCGTTGCAATAACTAATAATAATAAAGAGAGCGCAGATCGGGCGGCTCGGCTTATGAAAAAAAAGTTTGAAATAAAAGAATAGTCATAATTCATAAAAAGAGCGAAAAATAGAAATAAAAAATGGGGGAGAAAGTCATCTCACGTCCCTTGTTCTCCATTGCACACAGGAATCATCATCATACGTACGACTGATTATATTCACACTACTATAATAACAATATTCAATATTTAATCGATATGATCGCGCGGCTCTACCTCCTCGATATGCATACACGCGAAAGCGTATATGTAACGGCTGCCTACATGTAAGAAACGTGGAAAATATAAGAAGAGCGAATGGGCGCAAACGCATAAATGTCATATACATGTGTATCCGCGCGCGTGTGTAAACGTCCTCTCCTAAAAAACGTTTAATCCCGACGCCTGTCGCTAAAAAAAAATGGTTTACACACAAATCGATCGTCGAACCGTATACGTCGTACGGAAAGTAACGTCGAACGAAACAGTCCCTTCCCTTTTCTCTTCATTTCCTTCAGAAGAAGCTAGAAGGTGCCACCTGGACGCAGTCGGTTTTCACGGCGCCGCGATCGAGCGAGGAATCATCATCAGCGTCGTAATCAATATTACATATTCTAAATGTATGTCGCCGACAAAAAAAAAGTTATGTGAAAAACGAACGATGGGCCCGGGGGAGCGAATAAGATGAGTCGCCGCGAGACGTTCACGAGACGACGTTGCGCGTCGAGGCCTTGGTCTCGTTGTTGTTGGTCGAGGCGGCGCTGCTCCTCGTGCCGTCTGTCTGGGCGAATAGGACGCCTTGGTACATGACGCCGTTCAGCTCCATGCTGACTACTAGCGAATTGTCACGTCCGTCCCCTAAAGAAATAAGATTTTTTTTATTAGAATATCATATAATAATATTATGGTAATATTATGATTCGTGTATTGCAATAAGAAAATCAAAACTTGCCTCGATTTGAGATCTTGATGTGTGTGCCGGGAAGCGCGGGAACGTTGTTCTCTGGGGGACTGTCGTCTTCTGTGCATAGCCTCTTAGACGTCAGCGATCCCGCGGACAAATTGTGCTCCATCTCGCGCTTTATCGCGATGCTTCCGCCGGACGATGGCGGACTTTGGCGGGCAGGCGATGACGAGCTCGGCGAGGATCTACAAAAACCAGCCATCACAATTAAACCTTGTCATCAATCCAATAAACTAATAAACCAAAGAATCTCAACACTTACCTCAAGCCCAAATCAAGCGCCTCCTTCTGTGGCTCAGGACTGGCCGGCTGGGGCGGCGGCGAGTGCGAGCTGTGTGGCGGCGAGACGGCCGCGCCGGGGTAGCCCGCGATGCTCGGGTGCAGATTGTTGTTGTACATGTTCCAGAGCGTGAAGCGCGACATCTCGAAGAGGGCGGCCTCGCGCGACGGGGAGCGCGCCGGGGGCGACGCGCTGCCCTGCCGGCCCACGTGGTTCATCAGGCTGGGCGGCGGCGAGCCCGCCGCGCGTCTGCCCATCTCCCGCTGCAGGTGCTTCATGTACTCGGCCACGCGCATCTCGAAGTCCGGGGCTATTCCTGGAAAAAGGTGAAGGTTAGTTAATGCTGACAGAGCGAGGCTTTTTTAGCATGCACTAATATTTCTATAAGGAGTATTATACGTAAATAACTAATTTCCTTTTTTTTAATAATTATTTAAAGCAATTACATTTTTTACTATATTCAATTATCAAGAAGCCAAACGCACGGCATCAAACTCAAGACAGATCATCCTCCAATAATTTCCTCCCGTTCTCTTTTTTTGCGCAGAGCTCGCGATTCGCGCAGGAAGATCAAACGGCGGCGGCGTTCCGCTCAGCTGGCCGCGAGCTGTAGGAGGGAGCCGGCGAATCGAAGCGCGGAGGTCTGTTTGTTTGAGCATTGCTCGAGGCTCCGCGTCCGGAAATTTCTCTCTTTGAGCGAAGTGCTTCTTGCGCCTTGCCGTACTCGGCTCTTACCACTAAACGCGATGCGATCGCCATCGTACTTTGTGGAATTCAATTTTTTACAAAATATTTATGACTATTTTATCGTTATACACACTTCGAATCTATCAAAACGAAGAAACTAATGGCACAATAGTAAACGAAAAAGCATTTCCTCGGATCCGAGACGCGCGTCAATCTTTAGAAGGGGGTTGCGCGTGGGCGGCTCTCATCCCACTTCCTCCCGACGCTCCGGAATACAGGCGAGGGAGGCTGCCGAGCGGGGGAGGCGAGAAAAGCGGAGCGAGAATCGGAATGCTCGTTAGCGGGAGTCATCCGTTAACGCCTGTCGTCCCGGAGAATCGCACGATCAATTACGAGGCGCGTATACGCGCTAGCTTCGCCTCCATCTCTCTTGCTATATACTTTTCTATTTTTTTTCTTCTTGCTGGCTCCTTCTTTTTCCTGCCTGAGCTTCCCTCACTGTCGGCTGTATACATTGGCTTCCTGGCTGTGTAGTCGCGTTCGATCATCGCTTGTGAGAGATGAGGGAGGGAGATGGTCTACTAAATGCCGATTTAAAATAAACCAGTCTTACTTCATCGCTGATTATAAATCTAGTATCTTTCTTTCGTGGACGGCTTCTCATTTGTCGGCGATGGATGTGGGGGCTTTCGTTTGATCTCTCGTGAATGTTGTGGAGGTGGGACGGGCGATTGTTGCTTTAGGATAATGAAGGCTGATATTTGATGATTATTTTTGTCTTGGATGTTTGATGTTTCGTGCGTTTGGCTAGGTTGAATTAAAGGTTTTACTGCGTGCAGGAATATAATTATTTTTAGTGGAGATTAAAATTCTAATGTATCTATACTACTTGTGTGTTTTTTTGAATAATATTGCTGCAATATTGTTTTAATCAAGTGTGCGTAAATTAATTCTATCTTAAACAACATACATTGTACGAAGGACAATTCAAGAAATTATCCATTATTTTACAAAATTTTCTATTTCCGATTGTCAACGAAAAACATTTAAGCAATCTTGAACCAATATCGCAGCAATATCCCACCAACCCCAGCAAACTACAGCGCAAAAAGTCATAACAATAAAAGCATCGATCATTACCGGTGAGTAGCTCACCTGCGTTAGGCGGCTGTCCAAGTCCCGCCTGCTGGTGCTGCGGATGATGCGGATGGTGCGGCAGCGGCGTGTGAGCCGCGCTGCCGTTAACCAAATTCTGCGGATTGACCTGATGCTGGCCCCCGGCCGCCGCGGCCTGCTGCACAGCCGTCACCAGGGACAGAGGCGAAATCTGGGCGTGCAGCGAGGCCAGAGAGCTGGGCGTGTGGGCGCTGCGCTGGTGGGCCGAGGTGGGCATGCCGTCGCCGCCGCCGCCGTAGGCGCCGTAATTGCTGCGTCTGCCCTCGCGCCGGTTGCCGTCGATCGCCGCCTGGAGCTCGGCCGGTGTCGACAGGTGCTTCTTCTCGCACTCGTACGGGTACAGGTATTTCATGTATCTGGAAGAGAGTTGAAGTCGTTGCGTTAGTTTTATGAAAAAATTGAAATTAAAGTCTTTATTTCGGTGAACTGTAAATCAGAGAAACGGAGATGGAAGCGCAGGGGAGGAAGACTCTAAAAGGTGCTTTAAGTCACGGCTGCGCGTACGCCGGAATTATTATTATTATGATTATTAGGAAGGCGCGCTCCAGTGCGCTAAGCGCATTAGCGCGGAAGCCTCTGGCTGGCCGTTCTGCGCGCGCGTTCGCGATGAAAATCCGCGGTGTGTGAGTCTGCCGGTGTGCAGAGAAGAGGAACGTTGTTTGTGTTGGGTTTGTGTACTACGAGCGATCGAGCAGCGCTTGTAAGTCCCGGCCGAGGAGTATCGCAAAGGTTGCTCACTCGAAAAATTGCCGCGGCTTCGTTTGCGCCGTGTAGCTATAGTATTAAACTAGTTCTTTTTATTGTGAATTGGTTTTGATAGATTTTTAGAGGTTTTCGTTGATTAATCTGTGGGATTTGTTAGAAGGAGATGAAAAAATTTTTAGTCGGTTACATAATTATAGTGGATCGATTAAAAAGAAATTAAATAGTATATTAATGTATACGTACAGGCTACTTTGTTCTAGCAGATACACACGATACTATCCGGAATGTCTATCTCTATTATAATGTAAACAAACGCTTTATCAGGCTTCAGCCTGGCTCTTCCTTGTCTAAGAAAAATTGTCTAAATAAAACCTTACTAATCTACTATTGCGTCAAGCCGATCACATCCATCTCCAGCTCAGATCATCCCAGCCAAGAAATTCAATAAACCAAACGTAACACCACCGCAATCCACCTCTCTCAACCAGAGAAAAGCAGCCAAGAGAAAATTCCTTCATCCACTCGCCCAAGTATAAACACGGCACTCTTGCCAACTGCGCCCCTGACCCGCGACTACACACAGCCAGCTTCAAAATAAACCGTATCCGCAATGTCAGCGCGTCGCAATAAACCCCGCTGTTTAGCACCGCCTCGAAACCTTCTCCCTCTCCTATCGAAAACAGACGCTCGCGCGCGCGCGGCAAAAAGCAGCAAGGGCTTAATTAAAGTCCCTCGCTCTCTCGCGCCGGCGCGCAAGGACATAAAAAGATATACACACTTTCGCGTACAACAATATTCTTCTCCCGAAAGCGCGAGCGCACACGCGATATACGTAGCCCTCCCCCGACCCCCGGGCCGTGTGCGATCTTTTCTCGAGAGAGAGCGAGAGGGCCCCCAGACAATCGTAAAAAGCGAAACGACGCGCCGGCGAATTATAGGCCTGGACGGGACGAGCGGCTTTATAGGTGTGCGTATATAGGTATATAAGAGTGGTTGGCTCTCACGCGATGGGAATGCGTGTGTGTAATTTTTGGGGGGAGGGGGTTCATTGAGGAATTGAAAAAGCGAGAGTGGAGGGAAGATTTTAGGATGGAGTGGAGTGTGTATCGATTGGTAATGTTTTTATATAGGTGCATCGAGTAAGTATAACTTTATGTTCTACCCGCGTTATACAATACACCGGTATATCCTCAACTCACACATACAACCTCTTTTTTCTGCCGACCGATCAGCGCTCCTCAGCGTCCGAACACTCGCACGTCGAAATAAATAATATTTTTGCGAATTATCCCTCGGCCCGGACAGGCAATTTTCTCCGATATCGCGATGTGCTCCTTCGAGAGGGCCAAGAAAAGAAGGCGTTGCGCGCTTTCGATCGCGCGGAATATTATTACGCCGAAAAAGAAGGGATCTCTCTCACTCGTTGGCAGAGAGGAGCTTTAAACGCGAGAGACCGGATGAATTTACGATGACTTTCTTTTTCGACCCTGTCAGGGAGAGAGCCCTTTGGAAATTCCGCGGTAATAGCGCTTGACAAACGGTTTAATTTTTATTGGACAATCTTTTATGGGAGGTAATTATACGCCGCGGCCGGGATGTAAATCTTCTTCTTTGGCCGGGAAATTTCGGCTGGCAGAGCGGGGAAGGAATGGGACTGTTTTATTCTTTGATTCTGGGGTGGCTGCAGGAAGTGTTAAATGGACTGTTTAGAGAGGGTCTATTGTTTAATTAAAGCGCTGAGATAGAGATCTTGATTGAAGAGCAAACAGAGAAGAACCTACGCAATCAAAAAAGCCGAGCTCGAGAACAAACGTAGACTTAAAAAAAAGGGCTTTTTCGTACGGTCCAGCAACTATTTACTCAGCCTTATCAAGTCTAATACAGAACGCTTAAACAAAACCGAGCTGAATTCGTAAAGGTTGAAATATAGGAATCAGGGATCCCTAAGAAAAATATACAGAAGCGGTAGTACAGCGCGAAAGAAGAGAAGAAAGGGCATTTAAACAGACGCAAGACCGCGAGAGGCTCGTAAGTACACGGAATGAAACGATAAAACGTACCTTTTACCCGTCGGTTTACGCAGACTTGATTCACGGCGTTTCTACGAAAGGAGAACGACACGGATCGATGTCGCTGAATTTCGCGGGACTGAAGGCTTTAAAGATCATTTGTGAATGAAAGACGTTTTCTGCGGTGTACCAAAGCTCGCGCTTTCATTGACTATTTACTCCTCTCCGTTTTTTATTCAAGGAATTTATCTAAAGGATAATACACATTCAAGAGAAGAATACAGAATTCTCGCTCGCACAGAAGCGTTTGCGCAACTTTAATTTAACACCCACCAGTGCACCGTAAATTAAACCCACCTTACTAGCAAAAATTTCATTCGCAAAGCTTAAGCAACGAAAAAAAATGGAAAACTTTAATTAAGCGCGTCTTCGGCGTTTCCAAAGTAATAAACGTTCCGTCAATCCGCGCGAGGTGATAACGATAAATAAACCGCTCACAAGACGCGCCTCCGCATCCCTCTCTCAGCGGGCATTTTTATCCGCGCCGTCACATTACCGTCGAATATATATATACGCACTCTGGCCTCTCTACTTTCGGCGGCTTATATAAATGTCTCGTCAGGAAGATCGCGCCGACAAAGCCGACATTGACGTATTTCAAATCGGCCGGCCTTTCGAAAGCTGCGTATACCTCTTTTTTTCTTTTTTAATTTCACGGCTGCTTTCGCACCGGCTTTTTCCATGTAGCACCGTGAAATTGAGCGCGTATTTTTAGAATTGAAAATATATTCAGGGAGATGTATCGCCGAGCCGAGACGCTTTTGATCTTTTCTTTCCCGGATTGATTTCGGGAATATTTATAATTAGACCAGTTGCTCGCTCGAATGATTAACTCATTGTATCTCCTAAACAGCCGTACAGATAAATTAAAAACCAGCCTAGCGTAACTCTCCGCGCACCATACAAACCCAATTCAAAAAACAATAGCCCATCAGCGCCAGCGAACTACACAAGCAATAGGCCGCATAGTACCTCGTCGCGGCATGCAGCCTCGGCGCGCGTCGATGAAATTGAAAATCGATCTCGCGTGCGGGCGCTGTATACACACAGCTTGCGCCTGCGCGCCAGAAAAATTGGCCATTAACGTAATTGGCTGTGCTACTTTGGCAAATCGAAAGCATATCGGATGGGGGGAGACGGCTTTTTCGCGGAATCCCAGCGCGATTGGTTTATTATCCGTCGGAGGTAGTAGGAGTTTAGTATTGTGATACTTACTGGGTGCGCAGCGTGAAGGCGGCTGAGGTTATGCTGGACGGGAGGTGGAGGCCCTTGATGATTTCCTGCCAGAGCTTCTTGTTGATGACGTCGACGAGGCCGCCGCGGGCGATCACCAGGTTGTACAGCTCGTACAGGTCGAGGACCGATTTCGCCATTATCGGCAGTCGGTTGATCGGTGTGCCTGGAACAGAAGACAAAATATCGTTAGTTTTTTGGTTAATTCTATTTTCACTTTGTTTCAATCGCTCGTTCATGGCAAATACAATGCACCCCTCGCGATCGATACACACAACGAAAAACAGCGGGTAACAAAATCGCGTCCGTAGTTTTCATGTAAATAAACGCAGTTCGCGCGCCCGTAAAAAAAAAAAGGCTCCTCGCGTGATAGTCGCGAATTCGTTATTATTCTCGTTAACGCGCCGCGGCGCCGGCGGAGTCCCTAACTCTCCTCTCCGCTGGGCAAACCTCGTAAAATTCAGCACGCGCGCGCCGGAGTTTTACGCGATACTTAAAAGCTAGCCGTAGATGCGTATCCGTGCAGGAGTACGGCTGTATGGTTGTGGGGATGTGTGTGGTTGTGCATATGATTTTTTGCGGAGGGTGGCTATGCTTTTGTCGGTGGGATCATTGAATTGCGTGGGCGGTTTTCGGTTTGTGGTCTAGTTTGGGTGAATTATGGTATGAAGGGTTATGCGATTCATGAAAAATAATTAGTATAATTTGTTTAGTGGGTATGTTTTAGTACTAATGTACTTAGCAGGTTTCAGTAGTCACAGACAAGGTACGCCAGACTTCACTTTTTATTACTATTTTATATAAGCTCTATATCATATTCTAAGCAGAATTTCTACTTAATGCATCTTTAAATTACATTTATTTAGAAATACTAAACAGAATTTTTAGGTAAGTATAATTTTAACACGCACTGGCCGCAAACTGTATCACAACTTTACCAACCAAGCTTTATCATCTAACTTTCTTTTTTCCCAAAAAGCTCTCTACCAACTCCGCCGATATCCACGTCGCATAATTCCCAATCTCGTAAAAGCCTTCCACCCAGCCCCCCTCGAGCCATGCGCGCTCAGAGAAAAGAGCCCGCCTCCCCGGGCTCTCGCGATAATCTCCCTAAAAAATAAAGCACGAGAAGCCTCCCAGCCAGCTCTCGCGCTCGCCATTACGGAATCGAGCGAGTAAAAAAATGCTTTATAACGCGCGCGCTCGCGCATCGCGCAATTTTTCCCCATGCGCCCCAGCCAAGCCCTCTTCTCGAACGTCGAAGTACATAAAATATGTACGCTCTCTCTCTCTCTCTCGCATATACTTAAACCACATGCGCACACGTATACACCTCACTCGAGCGAGAGAGAGCTTTAAGAGCGCTCAGCCGGATCGTTTATCCGCCATCGGGAGGGTTGCCGCCATTTTTCCCGTACACTCACACACGCGCACGCCCGCCTATATACATACACGTGGATGCGTGCCTCGCGGCGCTTCTGCGCCGGCCATATAACCCGATAGTGGGGGAACCGGCAATTTTGGGCTATCGAGCCGCTCTTGGCCCCTCCGGCTTTATTATTGGCCCCGCAATTACTCGTGATATATATACAGCGCGCGCGCGCGCTCTCCCTTTTTTAATGCCTCCCCCCGCCGCCTCGGAGCTCGTGTGTGGGATGTAAACGAGCGACGGCCGATAAGCGCCCGGCGGAAAATGGCGGCGGATGCGGCGACGAACGTAATATATCACGAGCGAGGAGCCGAGGTTATATGCAGCTCGGCTTTTTTTTCCGAGATTCCGCCGGGATTTTTGTATGCGGCCTCTTTTTTTTTGGTTTTTTTGTGAAGGTGGATATAGAGATGTTTAGGGGGGGAGTCGAGATATATCGAGGACGGATAATTACAAGGTTGCGGCTGGGGGGGAATATTTTGCGGCGGAACGAGACAATATGCGCCGGGGCTGGCGAGCTGATTATATGCGGGCTCGGCTTTGCGGATGATTGACTCGACGCTGCGCTGCGGCTCTCGGTCGATCAGATATTTTACAGCGAGTCGAAAAATAGTATATTTATACGCATAAAGTACGCTGTTTTTTACCGTTTCATTTTTTTTCCCTGAATTACAGAAGGCGAAATGCAGAGCGCGCGTTTATAAAACACTGATTGCGCGATGTAATAAGAAAGTCGCGCGCGCTTGGAAAGATCAAAGAGAGCGAACGGGGGTCGGGGATGAAATTACACGGAATGGAAAGCCAGGAGGGGGGGAATTGAGCGCCGGATCCGGCGCAGAGCCAATCGGGCGAATCTCGAAGGTCGCGCCGGAGCTGTTAATAAGGCGGGGAATGAAGGAGATATTGAGGAAGGGGCTAGTGTCTTCTCATTGTGCATCGCCGCGCGCGAGCGGACGCCGAGACCGCTGGATGTACAGTCGGGTGAGTTGATGAATTTGTTTAAAGTGATGAATTGAGATACAACAAAATGGTTGATGTGAATGATCGGTTCGATCTTGATGTATAAAAAAATTTTATTTTTTGTCTAATAAAGTTGATTACTGAAATTTGATTTTTATAATTATACTATAATAAAAAAATATAATCGATCGAATCTCGCAGTAATACTTAAGCATATAAATTATTCAAAACCAACCACTTCAACCCCAAAAAATCAAGCATCACCCCAACCATCTGCAACCCAAATATCCCAGCAGGTCGCCCCCATCGTTCGATCAGAGACTGTACGGCCCGCGCATTATCCACGAGCGAATGAGAGAATAAAAGAAAGAGCGAGGGAGCGGCATTTCAGGATGCGATTATGACTTTTCTTGGTAGGGCGTCCAATCAGCAGTTATTTTTATAATGGCCGCCGACGTTTGTGTTCCCCCCTCACCGCCCCCCTCCAAGCTGGCCTCTCTCGCCGATATTATTACCGATTTAGCTCGCGCGCGATGCGGGCCACGATCGGGCCGCAATCACGCCCTTTGCTCCTGAGTCGCCGTCGATATAATGACGAGGAGGAGAGTCGCTTTCGTTTCTTATGTAGTTCAGGTAGATTTAGCTTGGGAGAAATCGTTTCGCCGGAAAGTTATCGTTTCGATGAAAGTTCTTTTATTTTTTTATTTTGTGTTATTTATTTAATTATGAAAATCGTACTGAAAAATCTTCAATTAAAGTGTACAGGAATGAGGAAAAAATTCCAACCTCATTACACACCGGCAATAAACATGCGCACACTTAATCGAGCAAACAGGATGATTCGAGCGGGCCAAAAGAAACGGCGCTTCGAGTAACCAAGCCACTGCTCTCAATTACCGGCCATTACATTGCAAACTCAAGTACAAGAGCTAATAGCCCCGATTATACACGAAACGACGAATCTCACCGATCGCTCGGAGCCTCATTAAGCCACGTGAGAGTATATCCTTGCAAAAGGACCTCACGATGTGAATGCAGCTACCTTTAAGAGAGAAACACGCGAGCGATGAGGAACGACGTCGTATATATAGAAATGCAGCAGTTGGATCTTGAGGGAGGGTGGAGCCTGCAGATGTAGGTATGTACAATGTTGCGAGCTGGGTAATTGGTATAGGAAACAAAACGCTGGAGTTTATGGGTTATTGTGACAGGTAGGTGGAGAGGATGTGTATGCGGGCTATGCTCGGGCTTTTTCTTCGAGTTTCTCTTAACGTTTCGTTTGGAAATTAGGTTTGCTTTTTTGCGTTATTAAACAATTACATTCAATCCATTACTTTACATTTATAAAAAATTCGATCCTTTTTTTACGTATAAACACACAAACCCTACAACAGCGACTTACAACCTTAAAACCAGCGACACAACCGATCTAATAACCGATCTCACACCAACCCAGAGTCAAAAAGCCAGACGCGAGCGGCCAGGCCTTTATTAAACCGCGCACAAGCCGAGAGCACAGGGAAAAAGGCGAAAGAGAACTTAACGCTTAGGAGCCCGGCTCTTTCGGCGCGAAACGACTTTTCCCAGAATCTCGCGTGACGGCCCTGGAATATCTATCGACGCACACTCACACGTGTATAACTCCCTTTACGAGTCCGTATACATACCCACACATCGGCACGCGACACCGGGGATACGTGATTTCACGGCGAGGCTCTTTTTTATGCGAATACGTGTGAAATTGGACGAGTTACACACGCGAGAGCGCTGGAATAACGACTCCTCGATGATTCAATTACGGATGCACTTTAAGGTATATCAGCGCTGGCTTATCGAATAACTGCGTTACTAAGAACCGAGCGCTAGTTTATAATTTCGAGGAAAAATATAGCCGAGGGGATCGATAGAGTCATATCATGCCTCGTGCATGTGCGCCGGGGGTGTATATACACGGAATAATCGTACCAGGCTCCATCGTTGCCCTCGGCTTCTTGCCTTCGTTTCCTCGCGATTCGCTTCCGCTTTAACGATTAGACTGCCGCGCTTCCGATAGCCTTAGAGTCAATAACTCCGCTCTGCTCCATTTTCGCTCCTTGCCTCTAGGCTTTTATATCCTTCGCGATTTTCAATTTCCTCCTGCTTTATGCTCGGGCATTCGCGAGTTGCGGAGTTACGGGATAACACATTGTTAGCGCGTTGCCAAGGGTTTTTTTTTAAGAGATACAAGCTTTTTTTATGCGATTGCTTGGAGCTTTCTAGTTTAAAGTGCGGATGTATTTTCGAGCGATAAGAGACTCATACAATAATAGCACAGCCGATCGGCAAATCCGAGAAGTCCCACGTTATTAGCCAGACGCAAATAAAAGAAGGCAGGCCGAAAGAGAGAAACGTCTAACTTTGTTAGCGCATTCGTATACACTTGCGCATTATACGAGCGCGCGCGGGGTTAAAGCAGGCGAAATTGGCATCGGCGCGGCGAGCGTACGGGGGGGTGGAGTTTCATATGAAATACACGCGACGTTTACTGCCCCGAGCGAGAGCTGGAGGAGGAGGAGACGCTTAACGTTGGAGTGTGAGAGAGATTTTGAAGAATGAGAGAATTTATTGGGACTTTTGGGGCGAGCCCGTTGCGAGACGATAAGGCATGCAGATGCGGGGTTTTAAAAAGTGTTTTTTTACGTTTGGGTGGGTTACTTTGTTTTATCGATGGTTGGTTATGTCAGTGACAGTTGGAGTGATTTGGAAATTTTGAAATTCATTTTTAAATCAGTCGAGTTTCACTTTCTTCATTGAAACCTACTCAACTTATCTCGTCAGATTAATTATCAAAAGAAAACGGAATTAAACAAACGCCTTCCCGGTAGCAGAAGCATATGTGCACCACATAAATAGACTCCAGTCTCAGTAAGAAAAAAAGCACAAGGCAGAAGAAGAAGCCGCGCGAATATAACAGCGCAGCCAGTCACAATGTGCTTTATAATCTCGTTAGGAATTCGCGGAAATATTGAAGTAATTTACGATCCGTCGCGGGCTAAACTGTTTGTCTATTCTGCGCCCCGAAGGAAGTCTTTTAAGCTTTTACACCTCGAGCTTCCCCCAGCCCCTCTCGGCTTTTCTGCTGCTTCTGCAAAGAAGCGCGCGCTGGAATTTCGACGCGAGTTTTACGAGGAACGAAACGCCGAGCGATACGCGGTTGAAGAAAGATAAGCTACCTGTTTTTCCTCTTTTTGGGCTGTTTTGAATGTTTGAAGTGAGTAGTTATTCTGACGTGGCTGAGGCATTGTGAGGAGGATTAAAAAGTGACGCGAGAAAATTTTTTAGTGTTTAGGTGTTGGCTGTGAATTATTGCTTGTATATCATTGCAGAAAAAAATTATAAAATACGTATTTAAAAGAGTTAGCATAAGAAATGATTGACATTAAATGCAGCATAGCTAAAACAATATCAGTGACTAACAAACTAACAAAGAAAAATTTCTCAAACCTAAAAAACTACTTAACTCAAAAACTCCAATCCCAAACCCAACACCCAAAACCCTCCCAAAAAAACTCAACAAAAGGGCCTCACTCTCACAATCTCCCAAAAAAAACCCTTTCTAGGGTGTCTCGCAAACTCCTCGAACCCCCGGCCATAAAAGTCTTCAACGCCGACGCCTTTCGCGAAATTTGTGGCCCCGCGCTGGATTAATTTTAACGCGCACGACGAAAAGGCACGATTGAGTGCATCGTTAAAAGCCGCGCGTGCAGCCGCCTAGGATGAGTGGGAAAAAATAAAGTTCAGCAACTTCGCGCGATCGAGCCGCACGATGTATAAATACATCCATAAAGATGAGAAACGCGCGATCTTTTTGGGTGGCAGAGAGGAGCGGAGTCGTCGGGTTAGCCCGAGCGATACTTTGTTTTACGAGAGTAGAGGATGAAAAGGCGCCGAAATTTTATTGGCTGGCTGGGATGCTTATTCTGTTTGATTACAGATTTCGAGATGTATAAAGTTCGGGGGGTTTTTTGATAGATTCACGATCGTATATTAGGCGTTTTAATGCAGCGGCTGAGGATCGAGGTGAGGAGGATTAAATGAGGATGGGAGGGTATGGGTTGATTCGAGACGCCTGGGAATTCGGGACTTTGTTTGCGTTTTATGACTTTCTGGACGGGCATAAAAGTGTATTAATTTATGTACGAATGCGTCATAGTTCTTATAAATCGATAATCTCGCGAGCTAGCCTCGTAATTGTCGAAAGAGATAAAATGTTTCTTTAATTATTCAGAAATCCATCGACATCCACACATAAAAAAAGCACTTAATACCAAGACATAAAACAGAACAAAATCAATCTAAATTATAATTACACACCTCTTCCCAGAATCCAAAAACACCCAATCCACTCCCAGATAAACCCCGACAAATCGGCATCGATCAATAATCCAGCAAACTTTCCAGGAACCCCAGGAAAATCTCACAGACTCATCGCACCCAACCCCGATCCAATAAGTAGATTCAAACCCCGGACGGATGAATGTAAATAAGCGATCCATCACGGCGCCTATATATACACAGCCCACCCGCACAGCTTAGGGGACACGTTCTCCTATATGCTTGCGATACACAAACAGACGCGTGGCGTCGAAATCTCCGAGACCCACGCCCTAGAGGAACAATAGGGCGACGACGGCCACCCCTTCTTGAAACCACTTGTTGCATCTCCGAGCTCCTCCCTTGATCGAGCAATCTGGCCCAGCCTCCCCGCTGGCTTATCGGGATGGAGGTATGTATCCGCCTCTCTTTGTCTTTGGAGGTGAGGCTGGGTTGGGTCTTTGTTTGGGTGTGTTTTGGTCGTATCCGGGATTGAGGTTTGTGAATTAATTTGGATTGTTGATGTAGTTTATACTTAGTGTTTTTAGGAGTGTAGTGTATTGTTGGTGATGAGGTAGGAGAGAGTGCATAGGGGTTATGGAAATTGAGGAAAATTTAATTAAAATTATCTTATCGGTTGGGTTATAATCTTATCTGGTTGCCCGTCGATTTATCTCAAAGCTTCTGTGTCGCGCGGTCGTAATCCCCCGAAAATATCATAATCCCAAGGCCTCGTGACACGAAATGAAAACAGAGATTCCGTAACGATAAAAAATTCGTATTATCATCTTCGTTATCATACTATTTGTTACATCCTAGACAAATTATATATTTTATATTGGAATATATCCATAATATTTTTGTAAGTTAATTTTCAATTATCGTTCATCTTTATCAGTTTTCTTTATTAAATTTTCTCGCTAAATAAAATTCAATAAAAATTTCTTCTTCCCTCTAAAAACAAAAACCATACCACAAAGACCCAACCAGCTGTGCACACAGTCCCAGAACACAATTTCGTCCAAGAAAGCGCCCGCAGGACTCGGACGACAAGCTGGGTGGGCGCGCGCGCCAGCGCAGGTGAACCAAAAAGTCCGCACACCTCGCCAAGGTTAACAATCCAGAGGACAAAACCTCCCTAAACGCTTCCAATTTCCGCTCATTCACCGCGATAAGAGCGAAAATTCGAGCGAGCATTAGAAGCGCGATTATCCTTGAGTGCAAAGATCATCGATGTAATGAGTCCGCCCGCGGGATTCGGCTGGGCTACTGCGTACAGCGTCACTCGAGGCGCGGAAATTAAAACGAGACAAAGCGGTGAAAGCCAAAAATTTCTCGGCGTTTGCCATTTCTGTATAGGTACAGATTACACGTAGTCGGTAAATTTTCGAATTCGCCCCGGCCATTTTTCGAGGACGGCTCGGAAAGCGACGAAATTCGGCGAATCGCAGGCGGCAGGAGCTCCTGCAATAAAGATTTTAGGTTTTATACGAGCCGAAGAGCCGTTCGCTCCCTCCATTACTTTACAACCTCCGGCGGTAGGAAAAAATTCGGTTAGCCGTATTCCGCCGCCATAAACCCGGAGCAATCAAGCCGTATAAATTTCACAACACTCAATAAACTCCCTCCCGGCTCCCGGGCGAGTAAATAAACAAATATACAATCTCCCATCGGCGAATCATCCTCGCCCTGTCCATAAACCCAAAGCTTCGGCGCAATATAAAAATCATTCCTCTATCCCCCCTGTAAATAACCGAATATAAGTCGGGACGATGCCGCGAAGAGGAGAGAAAGGACAAGCCGAGAGAGAGCCGCGCGCGTGTAAAACAAGTTATAAAGGAGCGGGAGTTTAAAAGCCCCGGGACCTTTTATATAAGGGGAATTCCTTTGAGGCCGCGCGCGAAATGGTGTGTATGAGGCGCGCACGTGCGTCGCATGCCCCGACGGCGATAAAATCTTCAAATATAATATCGCGAGCGATTAACCACGCCGAGTCGCTTTCGACTCTTCTTAGCGCTTGGCTTTCTTAGTGCTGTGGTTTAGTTGCGTTTTCGGTGGCTTTGATGGCTTTGACGATGATGTGGTTGGTGATGGATTGGGTTTGCTTTTAATGCATGTAGCTGGTTACAATGAATTTTGGTTTACGTTTGTGCGAATAGTCAATTGAATAATAGTAGTACCGATCAATCATCCCAAACGTTTCCTATCAATCGAAAAACAATAATTCACAGTAGACTATCCAATTCTCTAAATATTCATCAGCCGTAACTACTCTTCCCTCATATCCATTGATAGACTTTACGAGGCGGTTTGATTCGCACGCTGCGCACAATCCTTAGTATTCCCACCCACGCTCTCACCTATCTCCCTCCGTTATTACCATCGCGCCTGAGATATGAACGGCTGCGCGTGCGAGCGCGTAGTTTTATTATCGAGAGCGTATATGAAAGGAACTGGAACGGCCGGAGGAGGCGCGCGTACAATTAAACTTTATGGACACTTTGGAAATTTTATTGAATGGAATTAGGATCGGGTTGCGCGCCGAGGGAAAATTCCTCGATGATTCGCGCTTCACAATGAGACCAGATCGCGTGTGGCATTATCTCCTTTTTCTCTCTATAGCCGTATATTTTGCTAACAATGCGCGGCTAATTTTAAATACTTGTAAAACGTATTATTATACCGAGAAGTTGCACTATTTATTTTTACACCCAGGGCCTTGATTTACCGTGCTTGCGAGCTTTTATTGCTCCCGCAAGCTTTAACTGCCCCGGTAATTGCATCGAAAAGACGTTGCGCCCAGCTTTTTCGGCAGCGAGACGCGCAAGCTCTAAAAGCAAAATAAATAATAAGCTCTTAAAAGCAGGGTAGAGAGACACTCGCCGAGGTACTTGCCAACAATGTGCCGAGGCTTTGATCTGACGTGAAACGCGAGCGCGAGCTTTATATTGTGAGCGGAGCGCGATCTTGGGCTGGGGTATAGTTTTTGGAATACGCGCGTTCAAAGGGGGATCTTGGAGGAGTTCTGAAGACGAGATGGGATATGTGGTGGTTGTAAATTTGGACGTACATGGTGGCTCTTGTGGTTTTTGCGGGGTGTTGCGAGAACTGGGTCATGGGGATTTTATGACTGGAGGGGGTGATGTGTAAAAAAAGGTGACGGAAGCTTGTAAGGTATACAATGTTACAGCGATTTTTGAATCAATTTGCATGTAAAGAACATTTTTGTATTCACTGATAACCAAAACATATAATAATAAACATTTTTAGATAAGAAAAACCGTCACCATCAAATACAAAATCATCCAAAGACCGAAACGCACCTTCCCCAATCCATCAAAACCAGAGCTTGCAGCGAAAGCTCTCTCGAGAGCACTCACTCGCATTTCATCACGCAATTCCTCAAAGCGAAAAAGCAAAAAAGCTCCAACATCCATCTCTCAGCGAAGATAATCGCCGCGTCTCGGGTAACGAAATTCGCTTAATCTTCCTCCTCTACCCCGGCCTTCCTGGCAAACGATCGCGCCCGAACGTAAAGTAAATACATAGATCTTCTCTCTTGCTGTGTGCGGCTGCTGCTCGCGCGGGCAGAAAACGAAGCAACATAACGAGAGCCGGGGCTGCTGCTGCTGCTGGCGCGAGCCAGAAACTCCGAAAGACGGATGGGAAAGCGGTTCGCCGCGGAGACAAATTCGACGAGCCGTAATGGAACATTTGTTTTGCGCTCGCTCGCAGCGCCGAGCGCGGTAACACAGTCGTTGGTTTTCGGTTTATAGCGGGGGTATAGCGAGGGGAAGGGGGATGGGGAAATTTGGCAGCGCGATGAGTATTGAGAGTGATGCGTGCTGAGATGGAAGTTGTTATTTTTGTGGCTGTTTGTTTATTGCTTTCGAAAAATTCGATTTAAACTGTAGTGAGCTATAATAAATTGCAGTTATTAAATTGCAAATTAATAATAACGGTTCTGAAAGCACCGTAATAGTCCATCCCGCTCTGCATATTACAAGTGATTCCAGCTCATCCAAAAGCAATCAATCCATTTCCACCAAACCGCTTCATTCCTACCCCCATCAAACACCCCTGAAAAAACCTGAAAAACATCCCAAAAACAATAGGCAAAAAGCCACCAAACCGGCACGAATAACCGCTCTTCTACACCTAAGGCCTCGCTCTCTCTCTCTCCTAAGCTCCGGAGATATATATCACGAACCCCCAGAGCGATCGGCGCGTTGTGAAATATTAATAAGCAAATTAGCCCGGACTTAGTGGAGAGAGAGAGAGAGAGCTCTCTACGCGGCGGCCCCGTCGGCAGTCCCGGCCGCTCGTAATTCACTCTTCCCACGCGAGCCGCTCGCTCTTTATCTCGTTCGCTCGATTATTCATTTGATTCACGCGGCTCGATTTTTCCGCCTAGTTTCAGCCGCGGAGAGGCCGTCTTTATTTTCTCGGGCGTAAGTAATGGCGCTTTCGGCTGGATGATAAATTTATAAAGTCGATTAGCCATTGCCGATTGCGTTGGTCTAATGGTGTTTTGGGAGCTGATGATACGTAGTTTTAGCGATGGATGAGCTGTAGTTTCTGAAGGTAAGTTAAGTTGGGTGTTTGATAGTTCAGGAAAAATTGGTAATTAGAGTGTGTGTTTGTCGGAAACTGGAGAGAACTTCAGTGCAGCTTAGACGTTCAAAGTGCAGCGCTCGTCTAACTTCAGAAGCGAGCGAAAAACTACAGCGCACAGAAGCCGGCAGCGCGTCAATTTGACGCCGAAATTTCAACAATCCCAAACAACTAAGTACGAGCCTTACACCGCCCATCGTTAACTCGCCGCGCGCGAATTTCCCCGGGGCTATAAATCTACCTCTCTCTCTCTCTCCCGACCGCTGGAGCATCGCAAAACTCGAGAGCGCCAAAAAGCTCTCCCTCGGGCGATTAATCCAAGCTCCTCCTGACAGCTCGCTCCGCTAATTCAGGAGTTCCTCAACGATACACACACAGTTAGATCGCAAGAATTCGACAATTACGTCACTACGCGACGGCTGGCCCACTGGGTAACTGATGATCCTTCTTTTGCCCCCCGTCCTACACACCTATTCCTTTTTACGCGCGGAACTTGCAGACGTCATTCTGCTAAATGCGCGAAGAGTTGTTCCTGCAGCGAGGTACGTGCCGGGAATACGAGCGCCAGAGTTTACCCTTCTGGAATTGTTGGGTTGTTGCACAGGCGTGACGCTGGTGGGTTAGAGAAGGGAGGGATGTGGTTGCTTGACGGCTGCTGAGAATTGATGGATTGTTCGGTGTTTTAGTATTGGCTGCTCGGTTGGCTTTTTGATTGGCGATGGCTGGGATGCTTCGGATTCCACGCGATCGGTTTCATTTGGATATTGGTAATTTCGGAGTGGTAATTAGATGCTGGGTGAGACGTGATCTGAATCGTAAAGTTTTTCATTAATCTAGACTGTCAATTGTAAGCGTCTACAGCGTCAGTAGCAAAAACACGCTCGCTACGTAGGCAATAGTAAAAAGAACACATCGACATCCAGGCGGCTTTATAAAATTCAAAAACGCAGCCCATCATCCACCTTGCGCGCAATTAGTTCCACGCGCGCGATTATACAAACACGCGAAAGCCAGACTCCTGGCGCAGGTATATACCCCAAAAAATCTCTCTGCTACCTACTGCCGCGCTCCTGTGATTCTTCTTTTTTTCCCTTTTCGTCGGCGCGGCCTCTAATCGTCCCAAATTGGGATCCGAGCGATGCCCGGCAGCGCGAATCCGACTACCGTCGTGATGATCCCCCGCACGTCATCGTCGACGCGCAGCGTCAGTTATTATGTATTGGTATAGTATAATGGAAGCTCCGCTCCGGGCCTTTTTATAAAGGCTCCCGCATTTTTCTATGATTTATTCGCGTTTTTAGAGGAGCAATTTTGGAGGAGTAGGTTGCGCTGGAATTTTTTAAATTTTGGAAAAAAGCGACGATTATCGATGGGCTGGCTGGAGGTTTGGAGAACGCTTTGTTTGCCGAGAGGAATTCCAGTGTCATTTTGACTTAACGACTTGGCGAAGGGAAATAAAAGTAAATAATACAATGAGAGGAGAAATGTGAAAAATTATACAAGATTGGTTTATGGCGCAGGGTGTGGTCGATTTTAAAAAATGTTTGCTATTGGTTTATAGTTATTCTTCTTATAGGATAATAAAAATTTGATATTCAAAGATTTAAAGGAATATAAGTAAGAATTGTTCATTCTAAAATGTTTAGTATTTTACATAATTTAATACAAATTTTAAGTGAAAAATGGTAGAACCCTTAAGATTACCTTATCCCAACTATGTACAAAGTTACTAAACACTATAACCATTATCAATTCATCTAAAAAATCAGCAAAACGCTAAAACTCCCAACACCCATAAAAACCAAATCCTTTCACACATCAACTCCAAATTCCAACCAACTCCGCTAATTTCCATAACGATCCCAACCAGGTCAGCGCACATCATTACACTTTTTCCCCTCAATATATATCCCCAACAACAAGGCAAAGTTTCACTCCGCCAAGCGCATTTCTGATTTCCCGACTATACACATCCAGCACGACTATATACAGCAAGCAGCCCGCGCAATTCCAGTAGCTCGGTTCTCTACTTAACGGCCATTATCTTTTATTTCCGTTTACGGCGCCGGCTCTCCCGCGAGCTTTTCATAAATTCCTTCCTCGTTGGATGCACGCGCTGGATCCCGGCTCTCGCAAGGTTTTTATTGTGTCGGCTTTTATAACGAGGCGGGCGCGGGAAAATTTTGATTGTTTTTTTACTCGTTTCGCTGGCTGTCTCTAGCTCAGCGCTGCCGCTTTTACTTTTACTCGCTATGAATCCCGAGTGCGTTATTTGAATAATTCGGCGCTGCATAATGAAATGTAATTTCCTTTACGAGCCTGATAGCGCACGAGCGCTGGAAATGTATGGGAACGGAATTGCTACTGTTTTTCAAGTATTAAAATTTTCTTTATGTAATGATCTCGCGATTTTGCAACCATATTCGACGGCGATTCCAGCCTGCGCGCTCTCCTTGCTATGAAATAATGGCCATTAGATTTCTGAAACGTAACGGCCGCTTAGAGATCGTTAATACGATCGCTACATAGTACACACCTCCGAACAAAAGATCGAACAACCGTAAACGCAAAATCCTGGAATAACTTTCGGGCACAATCCAAATTTCCAGCTCCGCCGTTGTCCCTCAACAATCAACCGGAAGATCGAAAAAAAATTTTTTTTCTCTCCAGAAAACTGCAGTGCGTTTTCTCTCGCAACGACCGAGCGAGAGAGAGAGAGAGAAGAAAAAAGGCGATCCAGCATGCGACCGCCGAGCGAGTTTCATATTGACGAGCCGATCGTAAAACGGAGGACGGAACGGTTCCTCCTCCGCTTCTCGGAAGCCCCGAGGCGAGCAGAGAAAGCGAATTTCGGCGCTTCCCCCGCCCCCGCGCTGCGGCCGAGGATTAACGCCGAAAGGATTGCGCGCCGATTTTACGGCCCTTCGCTCATCTTCTGGCTGGGCCCTCGCTGGATCGAGGTCGAGAGGAGAGATTTCGGTGGAGGCTGGCGGAATTTTCCTTGGATTTTATCGTTGACCGATTGTATCTTTGGATGATTGATGCGGTTTTTGGATTTTTGGGGTGGGGTTGGGTTTGGTTAGTTGGGAAATTAATGTGGCTTGAAAGAAGCGATTTATAGATGTATGAAATTCAATGCAACTGATAAT
>UELX01002235.1:0-33090 GCA_900480035.1 Eupelmus urozonus
GAGTGATCGGTAGGTTGTAAGTTTAAGATATTAAAATGTGATTTTAAATATTGCATGATTGAGATGTACTAGAATTATTGATAGGTATATATAACATTGTTTGAATGTAGGACAAAAATTAATAAGAGTAAAATCTTATTTAGGTAATATAAACTTACCATTATTAAAAATAAAATTATAATTCAAATGACTTAATTTTTAATTTAAGCAAACTATGTTACGTTGGTACAGTGTCAAATAATTTTATTGCTTATTATTTTTAAAAAATGTAAAAAAATTTATTTTTAATATTTTTTTAAAAATAATTTTAATAATGTTGGAATATAAACTAAACAATTATTCAATGTCTGATTTCCTTTCAATAAAAAGTTAATATTTAAAAAAATAAAAAACATAAAACATGAAACTCGATTGAAAAATGATATATGCAGCGAAGCAATCTGTAACTTTAGATAAGAAAGAAGAGAGGAACTTAAAAGATAAGAAAAGGAATAAATCAACGGAGCAAGAAAAAAAATAAAACCCTAAACGTGTTAGAATCAAAATAAATTTATTAAGTTAAGAGCCCGCTCATAGGTTGTCTCTCGCTGTATTCGCTCAGAGAGTCAGAGAGCGAGAGAGGAATGAAGAAAAGATAAATAAGGAGCATCCCCAAAGCCGAGAAGGGAGCACTCATAGTCATCACCTTAAGAGGGACCTGCATTCACTAAATACCTAATGACTCTGCTCCTCAGGCCGGGCTAGCAAATTAATTTAAAGCAGGCACGCACAAAGCAAGAAAGAGAGAGGGACAATATAGGCAATAAAAGCAAGCGAAGCGAGAAGTAAGGCGGTGTAGCTCGAAATTAGTGTCCGCTCGCTTGCCGGTCTGGCTAAGCGACAGCGAGCATAAGCAGCATAGCGCGAGCGAGCGGTCAGTAAGAGATAGCTCGTCCGCAAGGATGCCTTTCGTCTAAACGAAGCCACAAATATTCCCCCCTCCCCGCTAGGTGCCGGGCGCGTATCGTCGCTAGGATCGGCTCGCGCGCGCAGGCTTACGCACAGGACCTCTCTTCATTGGTGTGGGAAGTGGAATTAGGAGAGCGACGAGGCTCGCCCCACCCCAAGGATGCTGCGTAACCCTAGGCCGTCCCCCCTACCACTCCTGGAAACCCCATCGTGCACGCATATACACACACACATGAGAGGGGGGCTCGAAAAAGGGGGCAGGAACATACACACAGGCAGGCAGGCGCGCGCACGCACACACATCTACAGCGCTCTGTCGTTCTTTCGGCGCAGGTCCCACGTACCGGGGTCCAACCATAGTAAATCAGACAGTCGCAGGCGGTCCTTCTGATCTATCCGTGCGTTGGAGGGAAGGAGAAAGAAACTGAGAGAGAGGAGAGTGAGAGAGAGAGAGAGGCACGACTCCGGCGCGCGCGCGCAGAAGTTAGCCTCGTAAAGTCGTGGAATAACTCTCTAAGTAACTCTATCTAGTCCCCGGAATCGCTCATGGCTCATAAACGCCTCGTAACTTAGCTCGCCGGCACGCGCCTTCTTCCTCCTTGCTGCTGCTGCAGTCACGAGCTTTAACGACACTCTCTCTCTCTCTCTCCTGACTACTGTCTGCTATATAGCTCTACCTGTGTGAATCGCTGAATTTTCGATAAGTGACACGCGACTCGAGGCTCCTTCGGATTTATTGAATTTTCTCCCGACTTTTTTTCTCTCGAATGCGGAACTGCAAGTGCCAAGAGGTGAAATACGTTTCGCGTGAGTGCTTCGACAAAAGTGTAATAATGCTGTCAACATGACCTTCGACGTTCTACCGAGAGATTCAAGGTACGATCTGTGTCTGTGTTATTTTGTGCGTGTTGTTTTAGACGTTCGGAAAGTGGGTTCCTTCGTATTTATAGGCGATCGTTTTCACTTTTTGCCGTCATTTTTTTTTCTATTTTCGGGAGGGTGGGATAAGTTATGCGCCTTCGTGGTTGTCGCGATTAGATGTGTCCTGCACGCACGTTTATTTGAATTATGAAAATCGTGGCTAAAAATAAGGCGGGATCTGGTAGATCGGAAAAAATTACTTAATCAATTTTTTAATCTGTGATTAAATTGAATTTTTTTTCCATGTCAAAACTAAAATTTTATTTTGATAAATGTTATTTAAGAAATATTATATCTTATGAAATAAATGTTTGTGGACTGTGTATTTGTCTTACCTTTTTTGTGCAGTGAAAGTTACATATTTTTCGTGTGATGTTTTGTAAGTTTTATTATCATATAAACATTTATACACATCTCAATAAATTTCCACGAACAAATAAAGTAACAACGTAAATTTATGATAAAAAAAAAATCGAAAAAAATTTTTTGAATTTGAATACAATTTTTATTTTTCATGATAAATGATTGCGACAGTGCACATGTAAGAAATAAAACATTTTTTTACACAAGCGCAAAGTAACCTTGACAATTTTCTTACAGTCCAAAAATTTTACTCAATCCATCTAGAACATAAATAAATAATTCTCTCAATAAACCAAAAATCTGCACGAAATAGTAACAATATTACACCAAACAATAAACTCAGCCGCATTATAGTGCACAAGAGTCAATTAGCAAAATCGCCGCCTCTTTACCAGCAAACTCAGCCAACTAAATACACTCGGCGCATCGCATCGACCTTTGCATTTCCGAAATTATAGCAAACGCTCGCATCCCAATCCACAGCAGGCGTTAAATTTAGAATTAAAGCGCTCGCTCTCTTCGGCCGCTGTCGTTTTAATCAAAATTCAGCTCTCCGCACAGCGGCGGCCTCCCCGAAAATCGGGATTGCGTATAATAAAGCCCCGTCGCTCTTCGGGCAAAACGAAACGCGCCGGATCAGCGAAAATGGCGCGAGTGCATTACGGCTCTCTGGCTTGCATTACGGTAGCCGGGGCTTGATTAATGCTCTCCGCGGCGATCGATCTCTCTCGCGCGACCTGCTAATTGCGCCGCGTCATAACTCTCGCTGGAGCAACCCTCGGCACACTCGCTCTCGCTGTGTATGTGCAGCCTGACCTGCGATATATACGCACATGTATACGCATTTCAGTGTGCGCATGCTACGGCTGTTTTGCTCGCTAGCTATTTTGCAAGCTGGTGGAAGTGAATGAGGGACGCGGCGGCCTACGGTTTATTAAGCTCTAAATTCTTTGGGCTGAAAAAGGACCGATTCTTTACGAAGTGGTATGGTAGGCTTGTAGAATTAAATTACGCTCTGTTTGAAAGTTTTGACTTGGGTTTATATACAGTGAAGCTGTGTGCTTTTTGGTTTTTCATTATGCGAATAAAGATATCTGAAAAGAATCGATAATTAATTTATTGGTACGATAAATGGGTGTAATATATTACACTGAAAAATTACCAAACACATTCAAGAGAAAAATCTATAGAGTCCCATTCGAAATGATCTTTTAACGAAACACATGAAACATTCACAGATCCCAAATAAAAACCGTATAAATCGAGCGTAAGACGCTCAATTATTCTTACAAAACTGGTCTCCCCGAAAGCGCGGCCATAAATAACGCGGCCAAACAAGCGTTAACTCAAAATTGGCCATATTTTTCCAAAGCTCTGTTTACAACCTCCCGCGTGTTTTTTTTTACGAGCGATTGACGATTAGCGCGCGGCGCACTCGGAATTACAGTAATCTACCCCGTTTTTTGCACTCCTCGACCGATGGCGTGCGCGAGTAAAATTAGGAAGTCGCGCTGGTTAATGGAAATTTACGGGATATCGCGGCAGCGCGCTCATTAAAAATACGCTCGGCTGCCCGCTGGAGAGTGTGTCAAGCGACGGCGCGAGTCTTTTGAAAAAATACGGAGGAGCGGGGATACGGCTTTTACCGACGGCATAGTATACGGCGCGGTTAAGAGATTTTATGGGAGGATTTTTATTACGAGTTTGATGGATTCGTGGTAAACATTGCATTAAGGAGAGGAGCGGGCTCTACTGAAAGTAACTGGTGCATGTTTAATTAGAGAAAAACGGCGCGCAATTTTGAAAATCTTTAGCATTTTAAAGTATCTCCTTGGCCGTAAGTCATCGCTTAAGGCAGTCCTCCAGGAAGTGTTGCAAGATACGGGCCTGCCCCTCTTATAAATAAGGAGCGCGAGCGCGAAAGAATTGTTTTCGCGTTTTTATCGCGGACATTAATGCTAGCATCTCGAAAAATATCATCCAGCCCCCGAGAGTAGCAGCGACTCGAGGGGGGGCGGTAAGGAAAAAAACGGAGCACGAGGCAAGATAGCGAGAGGAAAGAAGTTGCCCTATGAGGCATCGCGCACGCAGATAGGAAGAAAAAGAGGGTCGCGAATAATAAAAATCAGCCCCATAACTCAGCGCGGACAAGCCGAAGGGGATGGCTGCTCGCGCGCGCTCGCCTTGAGCTTCTTATCTGGGCGCACGGTCGAGAGGCTCGGACGGGGGGGTGGGCCGAGGGTGCGACATTAGCGTTGCGCGGCAATTCTCCGCGCTACTTAAGGCGCTGCGTCCTCCTGTGCGTCGCCTTTTTTCCTCTCTTTCCTGTAAGCAGCTACCTACTCTTGCTTTTTTCCTGCTGCCCGGCTCTTTTCTTGTAGGAGGCTAGCTGGTAAGGAGTGTAAGGCTACAAGAGAGTTTAATGCGAAAATGAAGTTTCCTTCGTGTTGTTTCCGGATATTTTTGTTACCGTGTTTCTGTGTTTTTATTTATTCGGACAGCGCGCGAGCCTCGGCTAGAGAAACAATTTCGCTCCTGCATCGGGGATATATATTTATTTATAGTTAAGATATACATTCAATTAATTCAACAAGTACAAATAAGCGAGAAGGAGAGTTAGAAAAACATTAGTGCAACTGCAAATCGGCTAAATCTCCCGTACTGCACTCGTATCGCTACACATTATATTATTAAGTTTGAATAATACCCGCTCTTGCCTTCCCGCAGAAATAAAACAATCCCTCTCTCTCTCCTATATGCATTGGCAGAGTGCTTGGACTCGGAATAAAGCGATACATAAGAAGCCGAGGCCATAAATCACGGCCGGGCCTATCTCGCAATTATATCGATAACGGCGAGCCTATCCGGTATCGAGGCTCTCTCGCGAAGACGAGGCGCGAGATATCTTCATCCGCTTTATATATATCCACTTTCTCGCGAGCGAGCTATACTCTCGTGGCGCTCTTTGCGCCATTATCAGCCGAAGCGCAATGTTTACAGACAAACGCGGTAGTAATTATCCTTCATTTGCTCCCTCCTTTTTTTCACTATTTTTTTCTTCTTTCCCCGCGCGCTCGTCTATTACGAGGGGCTCTCTTTCAATCTCGTTCGCGCGCTCGCCGAATTATCGCCAGAGAGAGAGCGATTCGACTCGTGCGGCTCGTTAAATGGCCGGGGATGATTTAAGAGCTGGCGCGCGGTAACGGCTGATTGTAAGGCGACTCGCTCTGTGTGTGTGTATACCGAGCGACGGGGAATTCTCAGAGTCTAGATGTGGAACGAGCGATTGCCCGTGTACCTGTGTAAAACTTGACTTTGAAAATACTCCCGGCGGCTCTCCTTCGTGATAAAAGTGCGTTCGCGCAGTGTGTATAGATGTGCATCTTAACGTGGAATATTCGTTATCGCGCAGGCTAGATTATCGGAGCGAGATATATATTCCTAAGCTTAATGCGAAAATCATATACGTACGCGTATAATTAATTCGATGATTTTTAGCGGCGGCTCTGGGCGAAATTTACGAGCACGAAAATTCACGCACTATCGGCGCGTGAATTTTAGGCGAGCGCGAGCGGGAGCTCAATTTTCCGGCACACATCGCGCGCACATCCGGCCGAAAACATGGCCGTAAATTCAATTTTTTCGATGCCCCATCGCAGCCGCGCCCCCGGCCCTCTCTCTCTCTCTCGTGACAAACGACTCGCGTGTACATCAATTACGTCGAAGGAGGATCTAATACGGGCTTAGCCGCACGCACGCTCGCTCCTCTACTTTTCCCCAAATATTTATAAAATACGCGATTTTCCCAGGGCAATAGATCTCGAGCTTTGTGCCGCGCGGCTATTATGTGCGTATACCCTCTGTCAAATTTCTCGGTGCGCGTGCGTGTATGTATATAGCTACCAGGAACGTTCTCTCTTACACGCGAGAGAGAAGAAAGAGAGCACAGTGACGTAACAATCGGGGAAACAGTAAATTTCCACGTGTATTTGTCGTGGTCAGCGCGGCGAGGCTGCATGCATACACGCGCGCGCGCGCGACGAAGAGGCACTGCGCGCACTTGGAGGGACGGAGGAAGGTCCCCACACGCGCGCAGCCCGACGGACCGCATTCTTCGCCGCGACGCGCATTGTTCCGTCCGAAGCTCCTTTTTTTTCCTCCTCTCCCTCCGCCGCGAGTCTCGCCTCCTCCTTCCTACAATACTATAGCCGGGGCTGCTCTCTTATAACAAGCTCCTGCAGCAGCAGCAGCAGCAGCCTCCTTTAGGATTTTTGCTTGCTGCTCTTTTATTCGACTTTTTCTCTCTCGCTCCTTATAACAGCCGAAAAACGCGCAGCGCGGATTTATGGTTTTACGGTTGACCGACTGCGGTGTACCTATGCGCGGCAAAGCATTGACCTTCGAGTGCCCGGAGAGAGGAGAGGCCAGGGAGAGAAAGAGAGAGAGAGAGAGAGAAAAAACAAACGAAGAAAGAACGAGAAAGGAGCGACTTATCTCGCTCGCCAATCCCCGCAGATTCGACCTTGCACGCGCTGCAAGAGAGCCATAGACCTGCAGCTATGTCTCTCCCTCTCGCTTTTTTTTCTCTCCTCCGCTCTCTCGCTTCTCCTCCGTAGGCTTCCTCTTCCGACGTTTTTTCCGTCGCTCCGCGCAGCGACTTACCTGCAGTCTAAGCGCGCTGGACAATAAAGTAGATTGCGCCAGACCTAACGGTCAGCTCTCGGAGGGCCGTACCTGTGTGATTCGGCTTCTTGACTTGCCCGAGAGAGAACAGCTGCTCTCGAGTCAAAAAATCGTAAAAACGCGCTCGTAAAAGGGGCGACTTTTTTGCGTCTGCTTCTCGTTGTCCCTACAGTTCAGAATACAGGCTCGTAAAAATTTACTGCGCTCGAAGAGTTCGACGCGTCGTGCGTTGACCATGTGTCTTTTAAACTTTCGCATGTGTGGGGATGTTGCTTTTTATTTTGGATTTTGGGAAGAGTGAGACGTCGGGACGGCGGGATGTATTTTGGAAAATATTTCTTTGAAGATTTACGAAGAATTTCACTTCATAAATTTATTCCCGAAATAATTAAGTGATGAAATCAAAATTATGGGATGTATTCGTGGATCTTCAGTTATTTATGAACTTCTCGCGGGTTCAAACTTGGGTGCTTTATTTGAAGACTCAAAGTCGCTTGAGGACGTGCTACTTCATTTCTTCAAAGCTGACCTAAAATCTCGACTTCACTTATTCATGTGGGTTAACTTTATTTATAATTCAATTATAAACGTGGTTTAATATTAAAAATTACTTTTATTAATTTATTATTGTAACTAGTTGAGTTAATCTTTACTTAACTTAGATAGAACGAATAGATTATAACGCTCATCTTATTTTACCCCATTCCAATAAATACGTAGATCGCACGACAAACTATCCCTACATATCAATTAGCCATTCTTGCTCGTAAAAAATAGAGAATCCTAGTACACAGGCCAGGCTGCCGGGGCGACTGTCGAAATCCCATCACTCGAGATAACTGCAGTTTAACAGCCTTGGCTCGGCCGCTTCCGAGGGGAGCGACTAAACGCGCGCTCCCGTCGATCGTTACGACGTAGTCACCCCGTCGGCTCGCTTGCGTATATAACCGAGGCGTGCCGCGCTCACGAATCCCGGTATTATCTGCGCCGCCGTGGTAGAAAAGTCACTGGCGGATATTGCCCTAATATAACGGATAACGCAGCGGCCCGACTGAATTAGCGCGCTCGTTTGTCTTGGAGATGCTGGCTTAAAGGAGCCGGATATCTGTGATTCGCCTGGATTTGCATGGAGGGGTGCGGAAAAATGCGAAATAGATGCTTGTGATTGCATTTATTTGAAGTTTAGGCTCTTCATTATTAGATAGAATAAGAAAAATTTTCGATTTTAAGGTTTTATATACTTGATTTAAAACATAAAAATGGAATTACTCTAAATTATTAAGTCTAAACATTGCAATTACAAGTTTTATGTTGGCTGACTAATACGAGAACAATTATTTGTGTATAAGAACTACCGAGTAATAAAATTAAAAGCAATTAAATTTTTTCTATTTTTAGCCCGATTTTTCGAACGGCTTGATCGGACAAGACACTCAATTTTCCGAATAACTAAAGAATTTTTCGAGATGACTTAAGTTTCCAATTTTTTTTTAGTGCTCGCAGACTCTTAGTTAGCATTATAGTATTATATTAAATTATTTTCAATAATAATCTAACATATATCATCATAATTACATATATTTAAAAAATATATAAATTAATTAAATATAATTTTAAACATTTCGCTTCAGTTTTTTTTTTTCCAGACAAGCATTAACCTTACTTTTCTTGACTACTTGCTCTTCAGTCAAAGTAGTTTTTACGACTTTAAGCTCGTGCGTTATAGCGCAGGGAACTAGTTTCTTTTTTTTCCATCGAAAAAGGTTCTCCCCGTTAGAGCGGTGCGGCTTTTGCATTCTTCTGCTTCTTTGTCACGATCGATCGCGCTCCAGCTGGACTGATTTATAAAGTAAGTTGAATGAGAAAAGTTTTTGTTATCTTTCAAAGGCCAGATACGGCCAGAAGTATTCCGAAGTTTCTTTTTCGTGCCGCGCGAAGTTGAATTTCGAATTTTAACAGATTGTACTTTATTTTGCTTGCTTTTCTAAAACTTTATTACCGCGATTTAAATTTAAATACGCTGTTTATCGAAAACTGCAGTAAAAGCTCGGACAGTTGTTTGCCTTTCGAGTATATTTTCGGCAATAGAAAGTTGAAAACTTAAATAAAAATTTGCTTAAAAACATACCGATAAATTTTTATACGGCAACCATAAAAACAAACTAATATTTAAATAATATCAAAAGATACAAACTTAAAATAAATTTTCGAATCTCTTAGGTAGTTTCAAAGTCCCTCCAAGCAATTCCTTATACAATGTACTTTAAAAACGTTCACATCTCAAGCCAAAAGAAGAAAAAAAATAAACGAGCGAAGCTACAATATCTCTCGAACATATCCGTCGGATCGAGCGCGATGGCAGCGGGACACGTACACAGCGCGCGCGCGCGCAGTAATCCGACGCCGTATCCCGAAAAAGGAGCGAAATTAGGGCCCGACGGGAAGCAGCGACGTAGCAGCAGCAGCAGCCAGGGCCTCTGTGTATGCCGTCGCATCGATTAATCTTTCCGTACGCGCGGGAAGAAGCTGCGTGTACTCGCTCTCTCTCTCTCTCTCCCTCTCTCTGCCGACATTGGACACGCATTTCCGGTTGCGAGAGTACACGTATGTATCCCTCGGCATTGTCGAATTTGCATGCGCTGCGTACAAGCGAAGGCCAGTTTTATAAGTTGCGAGTCGGGGAGAACGAGCCCCGGGGGGATAAAAATTAAATATGGATCTGGGTTGCAGTGCGGGAAACCGAGGCGCTTTCGGCGGATATTTGAAGTCTTAATAAATATGAATATTTCGCGGTCGATTGGGGGATCTCCGCCTAATTGAAACGTGATAAGGACTGTTTTTATTAAATAGAATGTGTTAGGGAATTGTATTGCCATTCTTTTATGGCCTGGTGAATTAGAAGACAAAACAAATTATATTACAAAAAGTAAAAATGATTTATTTATTAATATAAATTTTTAAGATTGCCTAATATTTTTTAATAAAAACATTGAAAAAAATGTTATCAGTCTAGACTGTTAAATTATTATTTTTAACTATTTTTTACTTTATAAACCATCAATCATTAAGTAGCTATAAAGTAAAATCATTTCTATCAGAGAATAATATTAAGTAAAAATTATTTTTAACAAATCTTTTTAATACGCTTTCAAATTATTGACTCACTAAATTAATTCGAATAAAGTACTATAGGCAAGATTAAATCCTTATTGTTACCGACAATTAAAAGGATCAATGTGTCTCATCTAATTTTTTCAATCTTGGAAAACTATTCTGTCATTTTATTCTCTAAACAAATGCTACCACTTTATATATTTATATATAAAAAAATTATAAACACGATGATTTATTTCTTTGAAAAAATAATATTAATCAACTACGAAATTAATTTTAAAATTGATAAAAAATATAACAACATAAATATTTGAAATTATAGTAGCAGCGCGCATTAAATTCTCCGGAAAATTAATTCACTATCAAGAACAACAACAAAGTCCAAAGCAATTAACTCGAGCTTGCATCCCAAAAATTTTCCATTATAATTTGCAACAATTTAAAGGGTCAGAGCGTGCGCACGTGCACATAGCCGAGCGGCGAGAAACTGTGCAAAAAAAAACTCATACACACTTGCACACCCAGACACAGCTCTCGGCAGCGCGTAAAAAGTCGAGCAAAAAAAAAAGAAGCAGCAGGCGGCTCGTTCTCTCTTTCTCTTTCTCTCTCGCGCACGCTGTAATAAAGAGAGGAAGAGAGAGAGAGAGAGAGAGAGAGAAGGTGGAGAGGCGCGCGAAAGAAAAAGACAGACGGAGAAAGCTCGCGAGTAGCGCAGTACACGCGCCCGCGCGGATTAAAGAGTTATTTGAGTCTCCGAGGCGGCCATAACTCTCCGCGGCTATTCCCGTCTCGCCTCTGCCCTCTCTTTCTCTCTCTCTCTCTCCGCGTGTTTCGCCCGCGGGGACCCCGACGGAATATTTGAAGATTGGGGTGGGTGGCTGCTTCTCTCCTTCTCTCTCTTACACACTCACACACAGACACACACAGACACACACAGTCACGCACGCACACGCAAACACATGTATACACAAACACACACGTGCGCAACCTCGAGGGTATACAAGAGAACGAGAGAGAGAGAAAGAGAGAGACGGAGCGAGAGCGCACTACTACGCGCAGCCTGACAGCTGTTCCCGTCGGTGGGCCGGCGGTGGGGAGGATTCAGCCTAGTCGCGCCCCTTCTATAATGGCTCCCTTTTCTTCCTTCCCTTCCCCCCGCGCCTGCAGAGCAGCAGCATGGCTGGCCTCGGCGGCTCTGTCTCGCTCGCCCTCACGGCACTTGCCTCTAGCTCCTTCTTCCTCGCACACTCGTCTAGCAGGGGCTACGTCAGCAGCCGAGGAACAGAGACAGAGAGAGAAAGGCCCAGTCACTCGGATCAGCCTGACGTCACGCAGCCTCTAGCCAAGCAGCTGTGACGTAGTCAGGTAGCGGAGAATGGATATTGCCTCCATCTCTCTCGCTCTCTCGCTCTCTGTGTGCGTGTGACTGTCTTTGCCTGTCTGCGTGTCAATGAGCCTGGCTAATGGAGTGCCGGGAGTTTTACACGATCGGGGACTTTTATTACCGTCGATTTAGCTGGCACTCGAGATTATTTTACTGGCGTGTTGATAATGTTTTCATTAGTTGTTGAACACCTAATAAAATGCCCCGCGCGATTTACTAGCCGAGCTTTTTTTCGCCTCCTACTAATTTTTATGTCATTTAAAATAACTATATAAACAAACACCTAGAGCGTTAAATTATTTCAGCCGTTTAATTTATTGCTTGCTATTATTTAAGCTGCTAAAATTAGATAACTATTTAAATATTTATGCGGAACGAAATCTTTAGTCACGGTATAACCGTAAAAATAATTTCAAATAAATTGTGATAAAAGGATTCCTACCTTATCAACACTATATTTCGAACAAACTCTTAAAAATTAATTTTTCTAAAAAAAGTTTTATATTTTTATTTTCGACTTTCTAGTAGAATATAAATTTCTATGTATGTAAAGTTATTGATATTAATTTGTTAATAAATAATAAGTAAATTTGATTTTTTTTTACAATTTTTTGTAAAAGTCTAAAATATCTCAGGAAATTAATATGTTTATGTTAATTTAAATCATTAAATTTAATGCTAAATTTTTAATTGCAAAAACTGAACAATATCATCACAACTACATTATCAATTTTTAAGGATATAAAGCATAAATAAGAAAGCCCCTTAAATTCTGAAGAAAATCACAAGTCCAAAAAGCAATATAGCTCGGCAAATCCAAATCGGCCTTAAATAACTCTCGAATGAAACTCGACTGAGCGCAAATTCATTCATCGGATAAAGCCCGGCGCGCAGAGTAAGCGAAGAAGAGAGAGGACGGGGAGAGCGAGGTGGTAAAGGAGGGAGCATCCCGCGGCCGCGGCGAAATACGAGGCGTATGCTCTCGCGCGATCGAAGCTCTTAAAGTTAAGCTGTATCCGCAGTATCGAGAGCAGAGCAGCCAGTCCCAAGAGCCTCCATCCGAGAAATCACTGCAACATCCAAGCCCCATACGATGTGTGTTGCGCGCGCGCGCAAGAGAGAGAGGGAGAACGGTGGCAGCACCGACTCGCGCGCGCAGATAGGCAGCAATCGTAAAACAAGCGGCTTTACGAGCGCTCGCGGCCGGCGCTACGTAGAGTAGGCAGAGAGCAGCGCACGGAGAAAGAAGGAAAGAGAGAGAGAGAGAGAGGGAGAGAGAGAGGACAGGGGTTCGCTTTACGAGCGCATAACAGGCGCGTTTATGGGCCGACGATCACGTGGCCGTCGTCGGCATGCCAGGGTCCCGCGCAGCACATATAACCCACTGCGGGGTAAACAAATCGTAAAGCTCGCGCGCGCGCGCGCGGCCGCCGCCGCTTAGCGGATTCACTGACCTCGCGCACGCACACAGACTCGCCAGCGCGCGCGCACACGTGAGGGAATCGAGCGAGAGATAGACGAGCCGAGCGCAAGCGCACGCCTCGGCGCCCGTTTTCATTATCGGATTTACGTGCGTTGCATAAGACGCGATTAACGACTTTATCGCGCCTAAGAGCAGGGGAACGCCACTGCTGATGATTTGCCTTTTTTCTTTTTTTTTTTTTTTTGCTCGCTTAGTTTTAATTAATCGTTACGCACTGAATCACTTTCGTTTTTGCTTTTTTGTTTTCCTTCTTTTTGTGTGCTAGTTGATTGTTGGGAATGAGGATTGATTGGAGCTGAGGTTTTTTTATGTTTGATAGATTATAAATAAATTATTGGTTGTAAGGTTCTTAATAATTGATACGTTTAGAGTTCAATGAGAATATTATTTTTGAATAAATATTTTCATTAAGATTTTGTTATAATTACGATATAATTATTTATATGTGAATAAGAAATAGTAAATTCACCCTGGTTGTAAAAAATTATTTTAAACTTCTATAATAGCTAAAACTTTAAAATTACAATTTTTTAAATGCTAGCAAAAGAAATTTATATACATATTATAATTATTGTACATAAATATATCAAATAAAAATTTAAACGATTTCAATTTAATATTAAACTATTTAATAATGTAACTCTTTTAAATATTAAAAAAATAAATTAAAATTCAATAATTAATGGTTTGTTTGTAGCAACGCAGTAGATGATGTCATGTTCCGGTTAGACAAAGCCATTAGCTGGGGTTGTGATCTATTTGAAATTAATAAATTTCATCATTTCTGTAAAGTTTTAGAAACTTATCTGCTTGATTATTAGTGTATAAATATAGAAATTTTTCATAAAAATAAAAATGTGAATCTGTATGTTATAACGAAAACTTATGTATAATCATAACTAACACCATTAAGACGCCCTAAACAATCATAAGATTTTCAAGCAATAAACCAAATCATTAAGCCAAAATCTCTAAATAAACAAGTCATAAAAAGTGAAATTTCACGCAGCGATAAACACATACGCGGCCGCGTAACTCCCGGCAAGTGAGCAGCTCCCCCCCGCCCCCGAGAGATAAAACGCACTCGTTTCTCATGCAAAACAGTGTCGCTCGACTCCGGCGAAGAAACACGAGCGATAAACGATAATTTCACGAGGAATACCCGTGTTCGAGCCTGAGAGAGAGAAATTCGCGAGGCTACGTGTGCGCGCGGGGGTGGCGCGCCCGCGCAGAAGAACGCGACTGGTGGGGAGGCCTGGCTTCTTTCGATCAATGGGGGCGCAGCGCGCGTGCGTCTTTTGCGCGGCTTCCTCTCTCGCTCTCTCTCTCTCTCTCTCTCTCTCGTATTGCTGTAGGGCTCGCGCACACGTGGCGCGGCAGATGCCAGCACTGTTTTATGGCTCCCGAAATGGCTAGCGGGATACGACTCTTCGATCGTTTTATGTATCTTTTGAGAGGGTGTGTGCGTCTGTGGAGTGCACACACGAGGCTACCTCGCCGGTGTGCGGTTCTATATAATCTCTGTGAACGGCGAAGCGCGCGGCACATATAGCAAGTATTTGCGGACGCAAAACGACCTCAGCGACAAACTTCGCGACCCTCGCCTGCTTTGCTTTTCTTTTCTTCGCTTTTTTTTATGCTCGTCAAAAGACGTGATATAAATTTCAACTTCGTTCTTCGTTTTATTTGCGGGGGGATGGTAAAACGATTTAAGAATTCATAAAAATAATCGGAAAATTTATCATTATTATTTTACTATTTATTGAACATTATTATCATTTCAACTTCACTTAGATATTTCAATTTAATTAATAATTCAATAATTAAAAAAATTATTTTAAAATTAATGCTTTTAATTATCTATTATTGTGATAACAATTCTATTATTTTATTTCGATTTTCTTTAAAATATTTAAAAATTAATTACCACTAATTACCTAATTAATTTAAAAAATAACGAACAACCGTTTTAAAGTTCTAGAATATAAGGGGGAGCTATTTGTTGATCCTTCCTAACTATAGTATTCATTACATGTTTTCGATTTATGCTGATATATAGCAACATTTATTACAGTGCATTTATAAGCCCGTGTGCAACTTTTGGAAAACTTATTTTACAACGGGTATATTGCTTCAAAATTTTTAAGTACACGATGTATTTTGAAAATCTGTAACTTTGTATGCGCAAAATTTACTAAATCGTCGACATAAAGTTTAATATTATCTTATATAATTACAGCTATCCAAAAAAATAGAAACGTGGTAAACTTTGGATTTTTCTATAATTTGTATTTATATTTCTAATCAATGAATACTGTCGCTTTATAGAAATAATTATTTGGTATTAATAATTTGAAAATATTGCAATTAAATTCACAATCAATTTTATTTGAAATAACTAAAACAAATTTTTATATAATTCGTAAAATTTAATTGCCGGTACTATAGGGCATCAAAATTCAAACTTTTAAAATTAATAAAATTTATTACTTTTACAAAAAATAACAAAATACTATTTGAATAAATGTAATTTAAATAATTAATATTTCAGTCAAAAGGTTAAAAGTTACAGCTAAAATAACTAGGGGTTACCCCACTGAGCAACTCTCCCTTAAAAGTTGAATAAAGTTTCCACTTTGGCTTTACTCATTCAAGGGTTCTTTTTCCATTAATCGAAGCCTGAATTTTTAATGAAACAATTATGCGAAAAACATAAGTATAGGGAGAAGAATGGAAGGGTTAAAATACGTCAGAGGCTGCGGTGACTTTGAGCAATAAATTTCATCGTCGTATTTTTTTCACAGCAGTCATTAATATGGGAGTTCCTTTAGATTACTCCGTGCGCTCTCCCTCTCTCTTTCTGTCGGCCAATTTTTCTCTCTTTCTCGGTCCCAGGCTAATCCCGAGGGACACGCGCTATTATTGTAACGGAAGAAATTTTAACTCCGCGCGTCGAGCGGCTGGGCGCGGGCAGGAGAGAAAAAGGAGAAAGAGTGCGAGAGCCGAAGCGGGAGTTGAAGAAAGAGAGAGAAACGTGCGCGAGCGCCGGAATAAGAGAGCTGGCTCGCTAGCTCGTGCACACACAAGTCTCGGAGAGCGAGAGAGAGAGAGAGAGAGCGAGCCTCGGGGGGTGATTTATTCGAGTTAATTCCAATTCCATTGGAGCCACGAGGTTACGAGAAAGAGAGAAGGACGGAACTTGAAAGGCGCAAGGAAAAGGCTAAAGCGAATGGGAGAGAGGTAGAGAGAGAGGACTAACGTATATACGAAAAGAGAGGAGGAGAGAGAGAGAGAGAGCCGCTTGCTATATAGGCGAAGAAGGAGGGGGTGGATATTCTTATGCAATTTGCCAGAAAGGTTCAAGAACCCGGGAGATCCCGCAATTTATCTTGCCTTATGTTACGCCGAGCCAAGGCAACGGAAGATAGATGGCGTCACTGCCTCCTCTCTCTCTCTCGCTCTCTCGCACCGACGAACCAACCAACCAACCCTCTCTCTCTCTCTCTCTCTCGCTCTCTCCCGCAGAACCGAGTCGTTCTCTCTCTTGCTCCCTCGGCCACCCCTTCCCCCAGCCAATGAGGGACGACCGCGGGGTGGCCATCTTGGATGGAGAGTTATTGAACGAAAAAGATGAGTAAGAAACTTGTTATGGGGGTGCTGCGAGCTCGCGCCCCCGCACACCCCGCGAATTCAGCCCTCTCTCTCACTCGAATTCGTATTCTCTCTACGCGGCTCTCTCGCTCTCTCTCTCTCTCTCTCTCTGTCGAAGAAAGAGCGAGATAGATCGCCGCACGCGCGCGCGCCGGGGGTGGTTAGAGGAGGGAGTGGCTGTGCGAATACAGGGGGGTGAGCCCGGCGCTATATTGATCAATTGCTTTGCCGTGCTTTGCGCTACTTTCCGCGGGCTATAAAGTAGCGCCCGGCCGAGCGAGATGGAGAGCAGAAAGGGAGCCGTTGTGCGCAAGAGAGCCGAGACTAATTATATAACGATCGCCGAGGAATCTTGGAGTGGCGAAAGAAGTCCGGATCGCCGCCGAGAAAGAATAAGAAGCGCGTCTCTTTAGCGGCCAGACGATCGTTAGCTGCTTAATTAATAGCTTCTGATTGCGCTTCGAGTATTAGCTTGGCTCGTTGGCCGCCTGCTTTTCTTGCTGCGCACCTTTTTTATGTGGCACGAAAAAAGCGCTACTTTCGTGAACAATGCGAGTATGTTGGATTCTTCGTGGGTTATAAGTGCGCAGGACAGGGTCAGGAAATTCTTTGCGTTTTAGGTGGAGAAGTAGGGCTCGAGATGTTTGTGTGCATGTGGCGGAGCACACACACGAAACTTTTCGATGTGCGTGACCGAGAATTGTGTGGGGGATATTGTAGAATGATCGCAGTTGTTTGTTATTATTTTTTAATTAGAAATTATAATGTAAAAATGTTGAAAAGTTTTTAGAACTCGATTAATTATGTATACAATTAATAATAATTAGTATTTGTTGGTTTATTTATTTCGTTATATACCTATATTAACTTGATCACAACACTATACATTGAAAAATAAATAAGATGTAACATATTATATGATTAATTTTATTAAAAAAGTTTTGCTACAAAATTAATGTACAAAAACATTGTTTTGGATAGCCAGAAAAAAATTGTTCGGAGGGTAAAATTTTGCTTAGCCGAAATATCTTGAATTCCGAAAGTTATTACCAAGCGTCAATACGGCAGATTTATGGTATCGACTGAGTTGAACTGGACAAGGGTGCGGTGGTGCGGTATACCTTTACATTATGTGTATACATCATATAAATAAAAATTCTTAGTTAAGATCACTTTTTTGATAAATTAAAACTTACAAATAAATCTTTAAAAGACCTGACGTCTATTTGCAGAAAATTGAACCCTTTAATACAAGTTAATTATAATTTGCACAAAGTAATTTACTAGCCACGAATATTAATCAGGCTCAGCCAACCTGTAACCTAACAAATGCATAAATCAGCAACATTACCCTAGCTTACCCTAGACCCCAACAAATGCAAAATGAAAATGAACTAAAAAAACGAAAAAGACAAAACATTAAAGCATCATTTGTTCGCGCGTTTCTCATCCTAGCTCGCGCTCACGCCGCCATAAATATGGCACTCGCAGAGAGCTCGGCCGACAAACGGCGCGACTTTTCGCGCTCGCGGCTCCTCACGAATGCCTCGCGCGTCCTAAGTTTATGGGCGCGTGCGGCGCGCGAAAGCGAAATTTCGCACGAAGGGTGAGGTGGGGGGCCCCTTTTATATATATACGAGGCGAAATGCGCGTCGATCGTGATCGGCCTGTCAACGCGGCGGCGGGCAACGTATACACATACACGAGCGCGCGTATCTAATTAGCTGGGTTGTATAGCAGGCCCCTGCGCGCAGGACGGCTCGAATCTGCGCCGCGAGAGCGCGAGGGATGACCGAGCGCGCATAGCATCCTTCCGATCGATTTTATCGCCGATTGTATTCCTATCGTGCATGCACGGGACGAAAACAATAACGCGGCGCGCGGAATAGCGATGCACGCGGGAGTGAGAGCGCGGCGGCTATGGCTTATTGAGTTTGGGAGTGTGGGCGCGGATAGGAATTGTTCTTGATTGGATTTGTATATATGGAAGTCCAAGTGCGCGCTGTGCGTGTTATTGAAAATCAGTCATGCAGCCGGTGTTTCGCCTCTTTAAATTCCATAAGGCCGTTCCGGTCTGTCTTTTATTTTTGATGTATATCACTGGGTTAGTGGATTGAAAAATGCGACGCATCAGCGTGCTTTCAACTTCCCCGGCACGTAAAAAACATGAGTTGTAAAATATTTGATATTCAACAGAAGTTGTTTATATAATTAAGATTTAGTAATTCGAATTGAACCTGCATTTAAGAGTGTATTTCCTAATTTTTTCGGAAATAATTTTTATGTTAATATTGAAAAAAAAAAAAATTAATAATAGAATATGTAAAATTTCTTAATAGTATAAAATAAATAAAGGGCTGATTCGAAATATTATTTGCTATAATGAGTTTTAAAAGAAGGTCTTCGATGTATGTTTGGCATAAGTTATTTATTTCTATTTATAATCTATTTTCTTTGTTGAAAAGTTCTGTATTTTGTGTATAAGATCTTTTTAAATTAAAAATAATATTTTTTATTTTTTTTCTTGAAATGATTTTTATCAAATTCTATTTTTGTTAAAAGAAATTTTTTTTGTAATTGTTAATATTTACTATAAAAAATATATTTATAAAGATAAACAATATTTGATTATTTGAGTAAATTTTTAATCAACTATTTTAACATACATCATTCTTATCATCAAAAAGAAATAGACTTGCAAAATCTTTCTAATAACATACAACCGCAAGATTGTATCTAAGCTAAACAGAAACAGCAACCGCTCTTATCCTCAAATTCAAAGGCCAGAACCTTTCCCGCCTCTCTCGCGCCCTTCGATCCAGCACAAGCTTGAGCCCTTCGCCGTCGGATGGCGCTCGGCGCCCTACGCGCCCTCGGCTCCATCTACAGAAATTCCCCGGAACTATCTCGACACCACGTGCTCGGCTCCGTCCAGTGCGCAGCCCGCTCGACGCACGCAGGGGAAGCGAGCAGACTCGGAACCCACCTAGCTCGGCAGAGCAAGAGAGAAAGAGAGAGAGAGGGACGAGTGGGGATGAACACGGCGCAGAATCCCATCGATCATTCGCCACGCCGGTTGCTGTTGCTGCTCGCTCCCCTCTCTCTCGCATGCGCGCGCGCGCGCGTGCTTCTGCGGGGGTGGGGTGGGGGAGCGCGGGATCCGCAAACTATACCTACTCTAACTCTCCCCCGCCATGCCGACGACGACGACTATCACGAGGTCTCTCTGCCTTCCTCTATTATATTTATGCGCCGGCTCGCGCCCGGGAAGGTTTATGTGCCTCGCGCGCGCTCGCGCGCTCCCTTTTTTCGAACCGCATACCGAGAGTCCGGCGATACTCCTACGCGTGTGATCCTTGCCGATTTCTGCTTTTGCAAAGCTTTGTATCGTTCGTTCGGTTATGAGTCGTGAAAGAAGAATGCCGAGTGCTGCTAGTAAAGTCGCGAGGATGAGTGCGTCGACGTCGACGAGCAAGTGAGCCGACGAGTGTGTGTCTTCCGTTGCTATACTGTGGAAATTTGCTGGGCTGATAGAAAGGAGAGTTGGGGAGAGATGTTGAAGGAGAGAGTGAAACGAGCGAGATCAACGCTACTGGCCCGATGACGCCCGACTGGCAGATGCGCCGCGACTGTCACACGCGCGCTACTACCGCAAGTAGACAAGCTCCGCGTCGATCAGCCGGTTCGTATTTTAGCGTTTTTCCCCGGTTTTCTCATCGGTCAACCAGAACATATTATTCTTTTTTTCTCTTTTATTTTTGTTGTTTGATAAGATAAATAGAGTATATTAAGTTAGGATTAAGTGGAGAACGTGAATGGAAAAAGTCTGATTTTAATAAATTTATTTATTTAAAATACAGTTTATTCGGTTCTTCTGTTATTGAATGAATAACTATAAATTAGCCCCATTGTTATATATTTTTAAAGGAAATAACATCGACTTATTTTCTGACTATAATTTCAATAAATAATATAGAATTGTATTAAAATAACAGTAGTTTTAAATTAATAGGTAGATTGTTATTTTCCCTTAGATTTTTAATCTCGAATCAAGATTAAATTCCAATATCAAATTGTTATCAAAAGGCTGTACAGATTTTTTAATAAACCCTGCGACCTGTATTTTTTTTTATCTTTATAATTATAGGTTTTTTTCTATTTAGTCTTTGAAGATTTAGATTTATAATCATGAAATGAAATTATTTATGCAATCATGATATATATTGCAAGTGCCTTACTATATGTATACAAGTAAATAAAATTGAGTTGAATGTACAATTTGAAAAAGGAAAAAAACAGTTTACCAATCGAACTAGAACAGAAAACGCAAAAGTCAATATGACCGACAAACGAGCCGACTACTTAGGCTCGCTCTGAGAAAGCAGGCATGCACACACATGCAGATCCTTTGGCGCGGCAGCGAGCTCTATAACACGCCTGACGGACTTGGAAAATTCCTCGTTGTTCGCCGGGTGCCAACCTACACGCGTTTTAAAGCGCGTTAATGCATAAAACGCGAACGTGCGTGCTCAGAGCGGCGGCGAATATGTATAATACTCTACACTCACGCTACTCCATATACACAGAGGGTATAGCTGGGCATGTGTGGATATTGCGGTCATAAGAACATAAATCAAACCGCCTACGTGTGTACGCGAATGTATATACGCGAGCATACGGATGCATGAGATATGCGGCTGTGTATATACATATAATACGTATGCAGTGCTGTAACGGTATGTAATTTATTGTTTCAGGTAAGTGACGTTGCCGAGCTCACCAGGCTCCTCTCCTCGTGCTCGCGCCCAGCAGCACGCATCATCCTCCTTTCCTGGCGCACACGCACGTATGTATATATATGTACATCTAACTATCTGTAAGCCGAGCGCCCATCAAACATCGTTGCGACAATGTCAAACTGACAATATTGTGTGTAGATTCCAGACTACGCAAGCTCTTGAAGTTAGTGTAAAAAAGACTCGAGGTCTAGAGAGTGAAAGTGTCGGGTTCGTTTCGAGAAACTGTAGTGATGCAAGGGATTTTTTCGCTTTTTTATGGAAATGTGATCTATATTTTAAATCTATTTGTGTTTTTTGCGAATTCTTTTATTTGTAATTTTTCTGAAAAATAACAGAAGACCTAGTGATTTTAATGGTGATAGATTAAGGGATGATAAAAATTTTATAACAATTAAAGAAGATTTTTCGTCGAAATTTTAAACTATACAAAAACCACAAGATTAATGGTTTCCGGGCTCCACTGAACAGTTTAATAAATTTCCATCACAACAACAATTTAGCACGGCGCTCAATTTGTAATCATCCGCCGAAACAAGCGGGAAATTTTCATTCGGCAAAGCGTGAACACGTGTCGTTTTGTTTATAAAAAGGCGTAGCCGCTTGCGCGCGTGCACGCATTCAATTACCCGCGGCATCGCTCTTCATTTTATAAAAGCACCGGCGGCGGCGGCGCGCTTATTCCATATACACAGTCGCGAGAAGCTCTCGCATTACGTATTCCAATAGGCCGAGAGCGCGCGAGCCCCGGTAATGCCACTATATTACCGTAATGGCGTTTTGAGGGCAAGATAAAGCACGCGCGGAGGAAGGAACAAACTCACTGGGCCCCTCTCTCTCTTTCTCTTTCTTTCTCTTGCGCTTATATACCACAGGTGTAAACGGGTTTGCGAGCGGTTATTAGCCAGGGAGAAGGAGGCGAGCGCGAAAGGGAACGAGGATGAAAATAACACAAAGAAAGTACGCACGTGCGAGAAAAAGAAAGCCGAGAGAGAGAGAGAGAGTTCCTCGTCAACGGGGCGAGGGCAGATAGGCCACACAGCGGCGGCTTGTAAAACACGCGGCGAGATTAAATGCTTCATTAATGTGATTAAAGTAAAAAGCTGCCTGAGTAATGAGCCGCGGTGAATCATCCGCGCGCGCCAGCGGCCGCTGCCATTCTTGGCTGGGCTATTATGCGCGCTCGATTCTTGCTCGGCCCTCTCGCCGCGTGCCCACTCGTTTGTTTCGCTCAAATTAAAGCTCTCCCCGGCTTGACTGGATGCGCGACAAGATTTTTTTCTTCGATAGGGAGAATCGAGTAAGACGTGCTCGCTTTTTTGGACGCCAAAGCGAAATTTCGGGGAAATTGGTTGGGTAATGGGGACGCGGGATCGGAGAAAATGTTTTTCTTGAGGGTTTAGTACCGTTTTTGTTAAAATAAAATTTTTGGATGATTAGAGAAAATTTTGAAATATTCAAATCGTGACATTAACACTAAAACTTTTAATATTTTATTAATTGTATTTTTTATAATAATTGAATTTAATTACCACAAAATTTTTATGGTAGAAAACGTAAGAATGCATGGAAGCGTGTATGCAAATTAATTAGTGTCGTTTATTTCGACAATCTGATCAGTCCAACTAACGTGCCGGTAGTGTTAATAATTTTGATTCCCTTGTCCAATATCAAATATTATCAATAGTAACGACAAATAGTAAAATATTTATAAAAATATTATAATAAAATAAATTAATAAATAATCCTTTCGTTAAGTCAATCACAAAGCTGAAAAAAAAATAATTTCAATTTCTTCAGTAGATCTGTAAGCACGCGTTCCGCCGTTGACAGCAGCAGAACTTTAACCCTCCACATTCCACCCTCCAGCAGAAAAGTGCAGCTCTCCAGAAGCAGCAAAGCTTTGACGCACAGCCGGAAGCGAGGAGCCGAGCTCCTCGCGCGCTTGCACGACGACGACGCGCACAAGAACAGGGTCGTTCGGGGAATCGGCACGAGCTCTCTCTCTCTGCTATAACCGTACACCGCTTCGGCCATCCTACCTCTCTTCCCTCCCTTTTCATTCTTCTCTCTTTTTCTCTCGCGCTCGGCACAGAGAGACTCGCCGACTCTCGGCGAACGAGCGGGAGGAAGAACGAGAGAGAGAGAGAGAGAGAGGGAAGAAACAAGGATGGGATCGAGACCGGTCGCACGGCGAGTGCTCTCTCGCATACCGCAAAAGTCTCTTGGCTCAGGAACGCTGAATGCGCGCGTGCGCGCGCGTGTGTATACGTGCACGGAGAGAGAGAGAGAGAGAGAGGGACTCTGCGTGTCTCGCAGGCGCAGGCTTAGACATTTTTCCGTTCCCAAGCGCGGACATCCGCGTGGTCCTCTTTCTCGCGCGCGAGAGGGACAGGGGCGCGTCTTTGCGTCTTTGCGTCGAGCTTTTGTACCGATAGAGCTGCCATCGTCTTGCCATACAAACGTCCCCGGCGATTACATATGCCCCCGGACGCGCCCGGCCTTTCTTTGCTAAATGCGCGAGCCCCGGCTAGAGGGTGGGAAGTCAGCTCTCTCGCGCACCTATACTTCGCCGCGCAGCGAGCTCGCCGACTATTCGAGATCGGAAATATGCAGCGCTTTTATTCGAAACCCTTTTCAAAGGATGCCACGCTCTCTCTCTGGCTTCTTCTTGCTCTTCTTGCCTCTGCTCAACGTACTGTCTTTCTGTGAAACCCGGCATTTTTTTCGAGACCGTTGCACGAGAGAGAGACAGAGTAAGCTGGCATTGTCATTTCGCTGATTCTTCTGCGCGATGGAGGAGTAGGCGAGCGTATAAAGTAGTCCGCGGGCCGACCCTCTCGCTTTGTACGTTTGAAGGCTGCCGAGCTATATCGAAGCGTGAGAAAGTTATTGTTTTGCTGGGATTGTGTGTGTGCGTGAGTGTCTGTGAGTCCGCTTCGCTCTGCATTCGTAATGAGTTTCGGTCGGTAAGGCTCTAGTCTTTTTTCCTCGGAAGAGCGAGAGTATGTAGATCTATGTAGATTGTGAGAAAATTATGAAAGATCGTTTATTATTTCGTTAGCTTTAATAAAGAGAACAGTGTGTTTCTCGCGATTTTTGTACGAATTTTTTAATGCTAAAATGGCGAAAAGGTGAAGTCGGGTGGGTGCGGGTGAGAATGTTCATTAACACATTTGCAAACACAGTCGTGCATTTATAGAGGTATAAGACGTTTTGGAAATAGAGAAAAATTTAACAATACTTCGTTTAGTTAATAATGCAAGGTTTATTAAAATTTTAAGCATTCGTGTTGATTTCACTGATTACGATCTTTCATTAATGTTCATGTCTTACCATGTAATCCTTATTCTACTTAAATTGCTCATCATATATGTTGGAAAGCTTACTAAAATACATTCAATGATTTGTAATTCTCTCTTCTGTAAATTTAATTATTTTTTTAAACTGCAAATATTTTGATAATAATTTTATACAATAATTAATTGAAACATTTCTTTTTTATAAAAAAGCAAAGATTATAAAATCTTGCATGCTACTATAAAGTACGGGTAATATATAATTTATCATTTAACCGTAGAGAAAATTAAATTTTTTCATTTATTAAATCCTTAATCAAACAAATACAATTTAGTCAGCGTAATTTTCAAAATAAAATCTGCAAAACCAAAAATATCCTAAAAATATATTTCGCAAAACTTGACGATCACAAGCCTCCACCATCCACCGAAGCTGCAAGAACCCATACACGCGCTCGCGCACAATCGAGCCGGACACGCGCTCCCGATTTCGCTCTATTCTAGGCTCGTGGCTGCTCGCGGCCTCCCTTCTTCCCGCAAAGGGCCCTCCTCTCTCTCTCTCTCTCTCTCTCTCTCGGATAGCGCACGCTTACCAGTGGGAGAGAGAGCAAGGTGCCAGCTCGCTCGCTGGCTCGCTCTCGTCCTGACGCAAAGTGCAAGCAGGCAGATGCGATCGGCGATTATGCACTTACGGCGTTAGCCTGGAGCTCGCTTACATACCTACGTGGCGCGTGTGTTGGTCCGTATAGAGGCGCGCACGTATATAAAAGCGAGCGGACCAACACAGAGAAGGAGAGCGGAGAGCTGTATAACGGCCGGCCGTGCGCGAGAGCAATGCATCTTCGGGCCGTGACATCGGGCTCCGGCACTAATCGCGCGACAATCTCGCGCCCACGGAAAGAGTTCGCGGCACACACACCACACATACACACGGAAGAATGAGACCAGTCGCCTATACGTATACACTTTATTCCGCGGAGCTGGAAGAGTAAAAGTGAGAGAGTGTCCGAGAGAGCGATATCTCGCGCGCTCCGTACAAACGACAATCGTATAATTAGGTGTCCCGGCAACGCGCAACACTCGCTCGCTCGCTCGCTCTCTCGCTCTCGCAATATCTTAAGGAGAGGCGAGAGACGACACATTGCGCTCGCTGTAGCTGTGTATACGCGCGCGTGCGGGGCCTCTCTTTTTACTATCTGCGCTCATCTCGAGACCGAGAGGCATTTTGTATGTACGCAAGCAAGCGAGCAACGACTGTGCTTTGGATTCTGCTTTTTCGTCGCTCTGCTTTTTTTCCGGGGGGTGTATGTATGCCGTTTTCCGAGTTTTCGAATATTTATTTTGATAGGTGTTCTTGGGCTTATTTATTGAGCGTTGCTGTAAGAGGTTTTTTAGGATTTTGCAATGTAGAGACAACTTTTCAACATATGGTTGATTGAATAATGTATACATTGTGTACATGTACGTACCTTTTGCAATATTTTTCTTTTATCGAAAATTTTTTAATTCCAAAGTATATCTAAACATTTCAAATGTAAGTTTGAATAAAACGTTATCCCAACTATCGCCAGTCGCACACTAATATCTATAAATAACCGCGTATTTTTACTTTATCAGATCGACGCGAATAATTCCCGTCTTATCAAAAACTTGCGTGACTACATAACCGAGCGACCAGATTCCAGCGAGCCTCGCGAAACGATCAAAATAATCCGAGAAACATTCATTCTTTCTCTCCAGCACCCGAACCCACAGCGTTCCAACGAAACCATCTTAAAGCCAGTTCTTACTCACGAAAATTACCGAACAATACGAAGCTTGCGATCCCGCAATTGGGCGCCAGGCCGCGGCCGAACCCGTAAATCATTCGCCGACGTCGGCTTAGCCTTACCCCTTTCTCCCTCTCACTCGCAGGCCCAACCATTATAATTATAGCCGTCTTCCCTCTGGATCAGGGAGTTTGATAATTATCAGCTGGCGCGTACGCGGGCCCGTGTGTGTGTGCCGGCGTTTACCGTTCGACACTGCGATAGGAGGCGAGCGCTTTAATATCGGCGCCCGTCGATCTCTCTCTGCGGCGGACGCGAAAAACTCGTGTCGTTCGCCGAAATAATCGGCCGGCCGAGGAGAAATAATTAATGACTCGTGCGCGCAGCGTTTTCAATTTATGCGCGCGAGCCTCCGAGAGGAGCAGAAAACAATCCGCGTCTGTATACCGATATTATGGGGCCGGACGGATGGAAGGAGAGAGGAGAGAGAGAGGGAGGATTTATTCGCGCGAAACGAATTTGTCTGGCGGTTAATAAGCGTGTATCTTTGGTAATTGGACGATAATTAATTTTTAAATAATTGGCCTTATTAAGTATTACATTGTAGTCTTGAGTTATGCCTATGTGTTAATAAGCTTGCGATTGTGCGTTGAATAATGCTAACGATCCTCCTTGTCGATTACTTTACAGCTTGAGCCGGTATTGTTTTTAATAGTAATGAGCATTCGGAATTCGCGGTATGTACCAGCTTACGTACCTTAGTAGAAAATTGGCCATACTCTGAGCCGAATCGCTGGTTAAAAATTCTGTTCACAATATTTCCAGAATTTCCGAACAAGCATCATTTTAATTTGCATTGACCAGAAATTTTGCCCAGAATACGCTCAATTCTCTATAACAGTATAAAATTATCCAAAAACACAGTCGAATAAGTGAAATAAATCGGCAGCGCGCGAGCTATAAATACAGCTCCTCCCGCAACATTGACGGAATATCCTGCTGATGAAAAAAAGCCGTGGCGCTCGCGTGCCGAAGTAGGCCAAACACGACAGCGGTAGTCCAGGGCAACGCTCACAGCGAGTTCAACCTCGAGCGAGGGCGTTGAATTTTGTGTTCGCCAGGCAAAGAAACGCCGAAAAATGGAACGTTATGCGCGTGCGACGAGAAAAGCCCTCGTGTGCGTACGTAAATGGAAAAAGTCAATTCGCATGGCGCGCGCTACTGGCGTGCAGACGTTTGAATCGCGACGCGCCGTCGGGGCTTTTAATGCGCGCGAGACACGATACCGTGTGTTTGCTTCAACAACTACGAGGCAGGGACGATCTTGAGGAGGCGCGAGCTTTGGGTTGAGAGGGTGTTTTATGGTTTTTCTGAGAGTTTGTGATAAAGATAAGCTCGGGGTTTTTTTATATTTATGACTTTTTTGAGCTGTTTACCTTTTTTTTGCTTTATTGATAAAATAAATTTTTTGTGGACACTTTCAACAGGTTGTTGAAATGTGAATGAATTGATGTTGTTAACAAACAGATATTTTTAGGTAAATATATGTATCATTATTTTTTTTAAAATATAAATTTTAATAATGAAATGTAACAGAACCGAATGTTAAATACTAGCATAAGATAATTCAGCAAGTCTGTAAACTAAAAAAAAAAAATCAGCAAAACCAAACTCCTCCAAAAAAGTACAACGCTCCAAATTCGACTCCCGCATAACCAAGAGGTTGCAGGAGCACATCACGGGGGCCGCGGCTCATTAGAATAAACATACACGCTCGCGGGGGAGCTCGCCATGTCCGCCCTCCCTAAAATTCGCTGAATTCCAATTACAACCGGGGAAAACGGCATTCTCGGAGTTTCGGAGCCTCGCGGACGTCACGCGAGCGAGCCGCATGAACTCGGCGTACTACAGCCCTCTGTCGCCTCCTTCGGAGCCGGAGACGACGACTCCTGGTGCGGCTCCTATGATTAAGCGTCTGGCCAATGGGAGCCGATCGAGAGGGGGAGAAACGAGCGATTTCAATTAGCCGCGAGGCTTGATAAGGCCCGGTGGAAGTTATTTTTTTTCTTCTTTTCTCGCGCTCCCTTGTTTTTTGGAGGGTTCGCGCAGGTGCGCTTTGTTGGAAATGCTCTCGAGAGATTTGGAAAGTTATTCTCTGCGATAATATGTATTGGTTTTATTTTAATTTAAGAATTAACAACGTATTGAATTTTTAATAATAGATCATTAACATTTTTAATCTTTCAGCTAAAATAGTAGTACGCTTTAAAAAACAATTTTATCAAAGACATGAAAAATCCATAAATGCCAATTTCCTCGGAACAAAATCTACAATATCAGCCCCGCGGAAAGCGATCCTTAGGCCTTACGCAAACTTCCATATGCAATTTCAAGCGATGCGAAACCACCGACAAAAGAGCCTTCGAACCCGGAGCGCCGAAAACCGACAAGCCGCAACACGACCGCTGCAGTCGAGGCGCCTTCGCCTCCCCCTCCATACATATATACCTCCACCTGCGCGCACGCGGATGTATATAAAGCGACGGCGGCGTCGTGACGTTCCTGTCGGCGCGAGTTACGGCCACAAATCACGCAATTCGTAATTGCTATAACGGCGACTACAGCTCGCGATCTCGTCGGAGGGGGGGGGGGCGACCAAGGGTAGCTGCACAGAGTAGCGAAAAACCTACGAAGCGGATGTTAGGAGCGGGCTAATATGCCGACTTTGCGGTTGTGCAAACGCGATACGCCGATCTATAAACATTGATGGCTTATCTGGTAATGACGCCGAGTGTGGATTATGTAGGAGTTGTTTGAGGGCTGAGTAATTTGGGCGCTGCATGTTTTTTTTCGGCGAGGCCGGCATTGAAATTAGAATCAAAGTACACGGTTTGACGGTATTACAGAAATATTGGGAATGACGTTAATGTTTTTTGAAAAATGGTATAATTATTAAGAAGCTTTCATAATGCACAAAATTTTATTTGGTAGCAAATAATGTATAGTATAAATTGAAATAATTTATTTCATAAAAACCTTTTTCGATTCCAGTGTTTCGAAAAGTTTATTCGATAAAAACTTCAGAAAATAAAGTTCACAGAAATAGAAAAAAATAATTTGATTTTAATAAACTTTGACAAAAAATAATTCTACTACCAATGAAATTTGCATAATAATTTTACATATAAATAGTTACCTACAATATTGTATTGAATATTAACATAACATTAGAAACATTTACTTAACTATTTCATCCAATAAAAGTCTTACTTCCATGCCAGTCTGTAGGAAAAAATTTCCTTTGTCATAGCAACGCTTCGAGGGTCCGAGAGCCATGAGCTCACGTGCCCGCATTTCCGGCTCCTCGTTCTTCCGTCCCTCGGTCCAGCATCTCCCGCTCTCCTTGTTCGTCTGGGCGGACCGTTAAAAGCATTCGCCGCTCCCGCGCTTAGCCCTCGTAATTACAGATATATAGACGGTCAGCCGTTGCGGTTCCGAATCGAAGAACACTTGCCGAAATGAGCTCGAATTGACCAACAAACAATAATGGCCAGAGCGCGCAGAGCGCAGGCGGGAGAAAGAAAAGAGAAGCTGCCCCCGAGGCTTGGAAATTAAGAGAGGAAACTGGGGAGAGCTGGAAAGGGATATAAAGAGATATGGGGGAAAAAGAGAGAAACTTTCAAAGTGATACCGAGGAAATAACGATAAATTTCTTTTTATTGTAATATTATTTCGGGCATCATTCTTTTGTTCACCTCCTTATTTAATACTATTTTTCATTTAATTAAAATATTTACAAATTTTCTTGCTACAAAACTCCATAAAACTACCCACTCCTGAAAAAATAAAATCGAAATCACAATCTACATCAACAAAAATCAAACCGATCTATACCGATCCCCTTTAAAAAACCTCCATTATCCATCAAGATAAAATCAATCAAGCCAGCTCGCAAGAGCTCGCACTTCTCGCTCATTTCTCCGCGTTCACGTCCGTAGGCCTGGCTGCTTGCTGCTAGATTCGCCTCGCACTCGTGTGTGGGTGTACGAGCGCTCGCAGGAGGTTTCACTCTCCCGTGTACTCGCAGACTCGCCTTCCTTCGCGCGCTATCGCATCGGCATCGCACTTCATAACCCCCCCCCCCTTGCTCGATCCGTTACCGAGCGCGCGAGCACCGTTTCCTTCCGAGCTGCGAGAGAATCGATCCAGCGATGCGCGCGCGCTCGGCCGCTCGCCTAATTTTCCTCTGCACGTGCTGCTGCTGATATTCAATTTGGGATTCGGGATTGCTGCTCTGAGCTACTTTCGTTTTATTGGTCTAGCGGGTTTTATTTTTCTGAGGATATGAAAAATGAGATATTGGTTTGTTTTAGAGATTTTTTTGTACTGGTTAATTTTGTTGGGGAGATTATAATGTAATGACTTGGTAATTCTAGAATTATTTGATTTATTGACGCATAAATCAGCTTGGATTTAATACTTAATGGAAACAATCGTGTCCTTGTCAAGGAACAATTCTAAATCCACTGAATACCGTTCCTACCAAGCTTACAACCATAAACGGATCTCTCAATGTATACCTCGAGTTATGCAAACGCTCAAATTTAAATATTCCCCTCTAAATTAGCGCAACAAATTTCCCAAGTCCCGCACGTGCATTCATGCATACAAATGCATCTCCAAGCTCACCGCCGCAAAAAATCAGCGGCTATCATCGCAATACACATCTCCTCTCTAAAGCCCACTGTATTCCATCTTTTTGACGAATATCCCCTCGATCCGCCGTATATGCATAATTCGCTATTCCCGCTTTGATCTCGCACCGATCGGGAACGCCGGAGCGCGCTGATGTCAGGCTCTTTCGTAATCTCTCTCTCTCTCTCTCTCTGAGCGCTTGACGATCGCGACCTTCCCTCGCGCGCGTACGAGAGCCGATCGATCTCAACCGGCTGCTGCTGCTGCTGCTGCTGCTCTCGTGAAAGGTAAATCTTATAACACACGTATACGTGCAGTCGGCGCGCGCTCCTATCGCGCGGTAGCCGCAGAGCGAGGCTTGAAAAGCCCAGCCGATCGATCGATCTCCACGACGATCGCAGCCGAGTGCTCCTCGAGGGGTTCCGATTTACTCGCGCTAGCTCGGGCTGATCGCTTTTCCGAGGCAGCTTTCTGCGCAGTTTTCTTGCCTGGATTGTGTTCGATTGGGTTTGCGGTGATTTATTCGGGATTGTGGATGCTGAGCCGGGTGCGAATAGTCGAGCGAGTGTCGCGTTTGTTGTGCTGATTTATCGTGACGACTGTGAATTTTAGAGTGAAGAATTGGGTGTTTGTTCTGTAATATTGGTTTAGGAGAGTGCGGGAGTCCAATTAGAACGTGGTTCGAATGCTTGTGCAGTGAGCAGATTCATGAATGTGTCTTTGAAGCACAGATTTGTTATTGTTAAATAAAAGATTAATTTATGGTTTTTGAATTCAATAAAATATTTGCTACGTTGGTTCTATTGTTGTACAAAGACACTTGCTACGATGAAGCACTGCCAAGATGAGGAAACACTGCAATGGTTTCAAAAACACTTATTTAAGGTGAGAGTGAGGAATTTATAAGATAAAATAAGATTAAAATATGTGCTTGAATGCGTTGTATACTTACGTTATAGTTCCTAAATGTATTAAAACAAAATTAAGTAGAATATTTTTAATAAAATAATCTGTAGAATTAGAAAATGAAGGAGGGAAGAGGAAAGGAAAAATCAAATTCTATGAAATAGACAAATTTACTTATAATTAAAATTCAAGTGGGCTTAGCCTGCATTGAATTCTTTAATAATGAATAAAATATTCATTACTTTTTAATATGGTAAAACATAATTTTGGTCAATATAAAATTTTTGTTTTTACAACATACATTACATGAACTATTTTAGCACAGTTAAGATATCTATATTATACTTCAAGTTTCTTACACTGCCCACTCTTAGAAACCTTGTATTTTGACTTCTGTACTCACTTGCTACAGGTTTATGAGCCGGCTTATCAATTCAGACCCGACCAAGTTTAAAGTACTTGAAAATAACACTATACATACTCATGGGATCACTTTTTTGAAGAAAATAAATACAGAATAATAATTCTAATAAGACACCCTTACGTATCTACAATATTGCTAATATTTTGCACATAAGATAATTAAAAATTATCTATTAAACTCTAGAAAAGTAATTCAAAAGAGATCTGTAGTACTAATATTAAGAAACAATTTTAAACCTGGTCTGGGTTAAATTGATAAACCGATTGGTTCACAAATTATTTGAAGCAAGTGGCATAATATAGATCACTCGTGTGTACCAAAATGATGTACAGTTCGTATACATTAATTATAAAAAATTTATATTTATCAAAATTATATTCTATTATTTTTAAAAGTAATAAATGTTCCATTTATTTTTAAAGGATTTATCTTAGTCTGGTCCTTTTAGACAAAATTTAAAGGAGCTAATACACTGAGAAAAAGGATTTCTTACATTTAAGAAATTATAGTTTTGACGGACAAAAAGTGTGTACGCTTTATACTAAATTCAAGAATCTTTATATCTAAATCATATTTTTTTAGATATAAAGATTCTTGAATTTAGTGTAAAGCGTACGCACTTTTTGTCCGTCAAAGCTATAATTTCTTAAATGT
>UELX01002236.1:0-33087 GCA_900480035.1 Eupelmus urozonus
ATATATATATATATGATTGCCCGTCTATAGCGAGTTTGATTCAGCACTTTTCCATAAGGTCTATATATCGCGCCGCTTTTGACGATTCTTTTTTTCGGTTTTGAGAACAATTCTTTAACGGGAAATTCCATAATTTCCCATTTTAATGGATGCTGCCAAAATCGATCTATTAAATATATACCTGGAGGTAGAATAACATCTGGTATCCTTAGTTCTTCTAAATCTAAATTTGGAAGAAAATTAACTAATCCCTCCTCCTCTCGGTATTCTTCTTCTCTCTCGTTAGAGGTTGCTAATAAAATATATACAAATTTTATTAAACCTTCAAAAGTTTAACTTTTTAAAAGTGGTAATGTAGATTTGCATTTTAAAGATGCAAATACCTGTAGGAAGTGAAATATCTGGTGTTGTTATTTCTTCGTCAAAGTTAGAAACAAAAAGAGGTACATTCACTGCTTCTTCTTGCTCTTCTTCTTCTTCATGCATGTCGCTCATTTCAAATGAATCTTCAGACTCGCTAGACTCTGCGAAGTATCAAAAACATCTTTAGACACAAATTTTCCAGATCTAATTAATGTTTACGACTTAATTTTTGGATTTTTGTAAAATATTTCGTAGAGATATGTACTATACCTTTCCACATTTTTGTAATATATTCTTTTTAAATTAAGTACCTAGCGGTGGAAGAATGTGCAATACATTTCTCGGTTCTGCATCAGAGTCCGTATCACTATCACTAACAATTGGAAACTGCGAATTATTTGAGCGATCTATGATTGAAATATGTAAGAAATATTAATAAACATTTTTTTACTTATGAAAAATAAAAAGTTTTTACCTGATTCACTTCCAGAATTATAATCTTCTTCTACGAGTACATAAAAAGAAAAAATCGAATTTGATTATATTTATATTTATATTTATAAGTTTATAGATAATATTAACAGATATTAAGGTCGAACAAGAATCATTCAAATATGTTGGTCAATAATTTAGTATGCACAAAATATAATTAGCCAGTCGAGTGCTCAAGGTATCGGCTGCCGGTGCGAAAAGTCAACGGTTAAATCCAAGGCTTCGGAAATTTTTATTTTTTTTTTTTTTTTTTAATGAACATTTCATATTTGATAAATGTAGGCAATTTTGATTTCTCTCAAGTTACTACTTTTTTGTACATTTTTATACTTTTTTGTACTTTTTTGTACTTTCTTAAGTTTCTTTGTACATTTTTGTACTTGACTGTTTAATTCTTTTAATTCTGATAATAAAGTAAAGTAAAGTACCAAAAACTACAGTTAAGTATTAAAAAATACTAAAACATATAGAAATGCACAAGAAGTACAGTAAAGTACAGAAAAGAACGGTAATGTTCAGAGTTTTCTTCAACTAGGCAAGTACCTTGTTGTCGACCACGCCTACTCCCATGAGCTCCTCCACGTGCTCTCCCACGAGTAGCTCCGCGTGCTCTCCCACGATTAGCTCCACGAGCTCTTCCACGGGTTTCACCTCGACCTCTTCCACGGAGTTCGCCTTGTACTCTACCGCGGGCTCTGCCTCGAGCTTCATTGGGAACTTGGCCATCAAATTCAAGATGAGCTGCTTGAATAGCTTCTCTGCGAGCATTCCTTTCTTCCTCATCTAGCTCTCTTCTGCGGATTCTGTCTAGAGCTTCAGTATCACTCTCACTTTCATTGCTCGTTTCACCTAGAGTAGAATTGCCTGCTGCTTATGGGTTCTTTTATTAATCTTACAAATAAACTCACCTCGAATTCTATCTTGTTCACTACCACTAGCACCTCCGCGAGCTCTCTCATGGACCTCACCTCGAGCTCTACCTCGGGCCCTGCCTCGACCTTCATTACGGGCTCTATCGACAGCCTCACTTTCACTACTGAGCTCATCGAAAGTTGAGTCTCTCTCAGGAACTGCATCGCAATCTTCCATGAGCTCTCTATCGACAGCTCTTACACCAGCTCCACCACGAACTCCACGAGCTCTGCCTCTAGCAGCTCCACGCCCTCTACCTCTACCTCTACCTCTACCTCTACCTCTACCTCTACCTCGCCTACCACCTCTTCCTCTCACAACTCTTTCAACGGCTAGAACACCGTTGCGTACATCGGCGGCAGCCCCCTGCAATCGGAGGTCCCCAACCTGTCTTCGTCCTAAGACGATCGGACGATTGTTAACTAAATCAATGGAATAAACAAAGTAAATATAGTTAAAATAGAAAGATCACAAAATATCTTAAAATGAATAAATATTTTTACTTAATCGTGGATGAACCCTGTCATTAAAATTGTTTTCAAAGTTTGCACCTACAAATTCAAAATTAATTAGTGGCCATATTTAATATTTAATTAAAAACAACAAAATAACCTTCATCGACTTGTGCAGAAAACCCGTCCAAGCCTACTTCCCGTAATTTTACAATTAAACGATCGCCAATAACAAGGGCGTCCAACCTTTCATCTTCGTAAAAATTAACTTTTGATTTTAATAATACAATTAGTTCATTTTTATAAAACTCAAATTTTTTAAAACAATTAAACTTACATTGTGGTAGGTGTCTTGCTCTTCTCTGTCTTATAACAAATTCTAAAAAATCACCAATGTTATCACTAAAAAAAGAAATATCAGTTGATTTAAAAATTGTTTAAAAAATTATTGAAAATTGATATGTACATTGTAAAAGTACCTATTAAAGGGAATCCAGACCGTTTGATGGATTCGGCTCAAGTTTTATGTTTTTAAATATTAAAATATGAAAAATCGTAGTATTTTACGATAATGCTTCAATAAACACCAATTACGGACATTTTTATTATCTTAAAATGAAACGGTTTCTACTTTAAACGTAATTAGTTAGCTTTACAAATTTTCAAAATTCTTGTTTTAAGTTTTAATAATAAATAAATCTGGAAAAAATTTATTTTTTTTTTTTTATAGTCAATAGTACATTATGCACCAAGGGAATAAAGTCGCATATCATTCCCGAGGGTAATTTGCTGCCTGAGCAAAACGAGGCTAAAATCACATTCTAGCTCGTGCATCAAATCGTATTTTTTTATGACGTGCACAAAGCGAGATTTGACATGCACAAGGTGTAAAAGAATTAATTTTGAAAAACCTATGACCAATGAATTTGTAACTTTTCTTAGATCATACTAAAAATGTAAACTTACGTAATTTCTTTCAAATTTTAGTATTTAATAGCACCCTAAAATTTGAACTGAATCCATGACCCAAACAATCTGGACCTGTAAGTTTATTTACTAATTTTTAAATTAATTTTTATCATACACTTCAAAAGCTCTTTCCATTTGACGGAGAGCTTCATCCTCTCTGACTAGTTCAGGAGGCCAATTGTATCTGATAATACCTTTGTTTAGGACTGTCTTGTACTTTTTCACGTATAAATTGTCTGCTTTTCTTAAATTCTCTATTAGATAATACAATTAATTAGGTAATAATATAATTAACAAGAATAGTTAACCCTTTGATTCCCGAGTAAATTTTATGAAATTTCCATTTTAATTTTATTTTTATTATTACTTTTTGTTCTAAATTAAGAAAATAATTTTCAAATATGTTATCTGATTATAGTTTATATGTATTTGAAAATGCCGTATGTAAATTTTGAATAGTTTTCCAATAAATACATAAAAAAAGTTATTAGTACACCCACATCCGAAATTTTCATGCTACCCATGTGTTACAGTAGGAACCAAAGGGTTAAGCATTTATTTAAATAATTTTCATGTATGTACCTAGCATTAACCATAAGTTTTGTTTTTCGCCGAGGCGAACTTTTGCCCAGCGATGAAAATTTTCGCAAACATTGTTGGTCTTGTTATATCTGTTATAAACAGATATAACATCTGCTAGGGGAAGCCATGTGTTTTTAAAATACTTTATAAATTTTGCCAAGTTACTGAGAGGGTCATCCAGCTCTGTAGACATATTCAGCATCAATTGGTATCCCAATTGAATGCAATTTGCTGGTAAATAAGCTAGAGCTAAAGCAACGTCTCTGATAATGTTGTGCTCTCTACATTCATTTTCGCCGTACAGACCGTGCCAGTACTTCATTATAGCCTGCCAACAATTTTTATACGTATAATTTTTTAAACTTTTCTTTCAAATAAATTGATTGATTCATTTCAAATTTTGGAAGATGTTTTCACATTAATTTAAAAAGAGCACTAAATTTTAGAATTTTAACACTTTAACGCCCAAGCATAATTTGAAAACAATGTTATATCTAATTTTAAGAATGCCTTTTCTAAATTATCGTTGTCTAATAGTTTCAAATTACTAAGTATTATGTGAATAATCTATTGAACGTAATACATAATAATGAATGTGTTTATAATTTATTAAAGTCAAAAATGACTGAAAATATAATGTTACATAAAAGCAACTCTGGGAGTGACGGCGATAACACGACGAAATCATTTTTATTTATAAAAAATAAAAAAATTAGAAATGATAATAAAATGATAACTTCTTTTTGGTTCAGGAATGTTAGTTGTTAATATAGTTTATATTTACAAAATGTACTCAGATATGAGCGTTTAAAATAAACAATTTTTTATTTATAATAAAAAAAGTAGACACTCTCTGGTACAAAGTTTAACCATTTAAATTGGTTAAAGTACAAGAAATAGCATTAAATCCATTTTACTATGAATTAAGTGGATATATAGTCATTAAATGGAATCATTTCTTCTAGGGATATTTGATAATTATATAATAAATAGCTCTATCGTTCGTGGATGATAGATTTGGTTTTCATTTTATTGTCATTAGAGGTTTCCTGCAAATGTTTTCTACCAATACTGTTTTCGTTGATCAAGAGGATGTCGTAGCCTTATAACACATGTACTAATTTCGTTTATACTAAGAAATTGACATATTTATTATTGTTTTAAAAGCTAAACGCCTAGCTACTGTTTCAAGAAAAACTTAGAAATACAGAAAAGTCACATATCGTACGGCTAGGATATCCCTTGAACTGACAGGGATGACGTTTGGCGCCCAAAGCTGTAAAATCTCCGGAAAAAAGTGCTGGCTCTCGGTGTTTGTTATGACGTTATAAATTTTCAAATTTTAAATTTATCAAGGTTATATTATTACAAATTACCTGTTTGTAGTGAAACAAACAACCAGCTAGCCTGGCATTCGGGAAAACGTTTCTTAAAGCTTTTAACACCGCAGCTTCAAAATCCACTACAATAGTCCGTACATTATTGGCCAACTCTGGTACAAGATCGATCATTGCATTAAATAGCGCTTCATATAAATTAGCATTCATGCTATCAGTTAACGCATGAAATCCTGGAAATCCCTAAAATTTTTTATTTAAAAAATGTAAAAAATTCCAGCGTCTATAATTATTTAATAATAGAGCTGTAATAATACCGATAGAAATTTCATGAAATGTGTTGTGTGCAGTTGCTTAACGTCTTTTGGTTGTTCCGGTCTTGTCTATAGAAAAATTTATTGTCTAATTTGATATTTATATATTTATTTTTTATAGTATTTATTTATTATAATTAGCTTTAATTCAGTATTTATTTACTTATAATAGATAGGCTTATACAGAAACTTTTAGTTAAATAAATAAAGTTCAATTATTTATACTTGCTTGCGCGCGCTAGGGAATTTTGAGATTTCTTTTGCACACGCTAGATCGCCAGAGAAAATATAGAGCGTCCGTTATACCCGAACTTTGTTTAGGGAATACAAGGGAATCGAGGACGCGTTCGGTAACATGAGGGTACGTAAGGCTATCCGAACGAATTCAGATTCTCGAGACGCGCTTAGGTACCTTAGGGCGAGGCTGACTTCACAAGGACACGCCTGGTTATCTTGGAATGTGCAAGGATATTAAGGGCATGTTTGGCAACGTGAAGACGAGCTAGATATTACCTTGTATTCCCTAGACAAAGTTCGGATATAACGGACGCTCTATACTTTATCTGGCGATCTAGCGTGTACAAGAGAAATCTCAAAATTCCCTAGCGCGCGCAATCAAGTATATAAGCACCTTAAATTTTAGATGGTATATTAAATTTATATAAAAATAAATTATGAGCGTTTTACGGACAAAAAATGTTAGTTGTAGGATTTGATTGATAAAAATAAAAATAAAAATAAAAGTACGCGTCTTCGTATTCATTCAGATAATAAATAAAGAATCAACAATAAAAGACATATTAAGTTTTTCATAAATGCATACGGACTCTCATATCGTCTTAAGAGCATGTCGTAGCCGTATAACCTTGTTTATATTTAAACAAATGCGAATTTATTATTATTGAGCTAATCAACCTAGCTATTACTATTAAGGAACAAATGAATCCATTAGATTTATAAAATTAATAATTTTAACAAAAATTTAAAAATACAGGAGAGCTTACTTAACGTACGGCTACGGCATCGCTTTAAGAGATTTTTAAAAAGTGAAAAATATTTTGTACAATCATAGGACAAGCGATTAATATATGTTTTTAAAATTACTTTAAAAGTCCCGTCCATAAATAGGACGGTGCATTGAGATAACGGTTCACGCATCTCTTCGTGCATAAATAAAAGTGCGATCGAACCGTCTCGCGCCGTCACTTTACTTCGGAAAAAATTATCCATCTGATAAAATTCATGGATCACGTCACCTAATTGATTTAAATTACGAGGCATTCTCGGGACATTTAATAGACGTTGTTTATGCATCGTTGCTCTAAGATTTTTGAATACAAAATTTTCAGCTGGTTCTGGAAACCTTTATAATGTATCGTTAAATAACAGTGAACGGTAATAGTTTAGATAAGATTTCAATTAATATAATATTAGTCTATTAATTTAAATCGATAGCAATTACACTAATATAAAATTTAAGAATTTCTGACAAAATAAACAAAAATGTTAGTAGGAAATACAAAAAGTAACTCACTCATCTACCATATCATCGAATACTCTGATTAAGGGAGCAACTGTCTCTCGACATCTCCTCAATAACTCCTCCTTCCATTCATAATTATCTACATAGTCTAATTCGATGTCGTGCCCAAAATGTTCCGGAACAACACTTAGTAAAAACAAAGTTAGTAAATAATTTATTATTCCTGCTTAAACAAGTTCATGAAATAATAACTAATTTTTAAAAATTAACAGTTTAATTGTTTGTAATTTTTTTAATTCAATTGTAATAACATTAGCTGTAAATATAAAAAGTTTTAGCTAATGAAAACTTTTTGTCACATTTTAATTAGCTTATAAATCTTAAACTTCAGTCTCGTCTAAGCATTCGTAGCAATAAGACGTGTTAACATTTTATGAATGGCGCACTTAAATCGAAAAAAAAAATTCGATTCGAAAATATTTCAATCTTCAATATTTATTTTTAAACTTTGTCATTCTTTAAATATTTGCTTAAATTATTTTGACTTTGAGAGTGCATAAAGCAAGCTTTTTCTAGATTTTAAACTTTAGCATTGTAATGTTTTATGGAGTTTTCAAAAATTAATTTTTTTTTTTTTTTGTAGCATTTTGATTTTTATAATTTTGTTTAGGGTACCTGACTTCAGGCTTTTATGAGTAAGCTTTATTCTTTTCTGTTTTGCGATTTGGCTATTGATAAGATAAGTAATGATGTAATAAATCAACCACTGTTAAAGCTTTTTCTTAAATTCACGACATGCATGATTGAATTTCTATTTTTGGGTTTTAAAAGTTTCTTATGAAGAAATTCGCTATCATATGTTTTGTATAATATTTTTAAATGCTAAATTTTTACGAAATTGTTTCTACATTGTTATTGGATAAAGATATCAGCGTTTTATATATAAAAAAAAAAGTTTTATAAAAACATCTGTGGTAAGTCAAAATTAAATCAATACGTTGAAAAAAGAAATACGTTGATAACCGACATTGAATTTAAAAACAACAAATTTAAAACGAGTAAATTCATGATTTTTATAATATGTTTTTGTTTGAATTTTAAAATTTCTTCATGAAACTGAAAGTTTGCTTATGGAAACGAAAATCATGCAGTTTATCACATAGGATTTTTAAAAAATTATCGTTCGATAAATATCACATTTTTCAAACGTAATTTAATTTAATTTTAATTTTTTTTTCTTAACAAACTTATTTGTTAATTAAGCAAATTCAAATAACGTTAAACATACATAGATAATAAACGCATTGGCTTAAAAAGCGGTTAATTTTTCATCGTAAATTCATCCTCGGTGTCACGTTTATATTCACATTCCTCGCGAAGTTTTGTCCTGCGCGTAGGTTTTCCATTCGATCGTCGACATTCACACACTTACTTATCTCATTCTCGCGCACGCATTCTTGAAATGATTATCTAGCTTTCCATCTCGCCGGATATGGAAGGTGAAATACTTCCATCCACTGTTTCTCGCCGAGCCACCTCCAACGTATTCGTAAAGCAGACATCTTTTTTATTTTTACTTCTCATTCCATTTTTAATGGAAAGCAAAAGATTTCTGATTTACGGAGTCGTTGATAAGGTAATAATTTTATGAATGATAATTTATAATATTTTCGAATGTTTTTATGCGAAATTATTTGCAATATTTTTTTGCAGTTTTCTGAAATATATTTTACTTAGATAAACTACTGTCAATGTCTTGCAACTAAAAAGTAAGTTAAGGTTTTCTGAAATAAAAGATAATATACCTGTACTTAGAAAGAATGGATTAGAAGACTATTTTTTTTACGCATAAGAGTATTCGAAATCTGATAATTGCTGGCTCGACGATATTTTTAAATTAGAAGTAGTCTCACTGAGCTACTTCCACTTTTGATCATCATATACCCTCCCGTTTAATAATTGTTTAAGTTACAGGTACCTACAAAAACTCACGCTTCGCATTTCTCGCGTAAGAGTAAGAAAAGATTTTTCGTGTGTATCATACAAGCTAGAAAGTCCTACGAGATACTTCATTTTTCATTTTTTTTCCTTTAATCATGGGTGTAAGTGTGTTAATGTATTAATTACATTTTTTTCGCTACTTACGTGATAAAAAGTTTATCAATACTGAAAAACGATCGTTTGAAAATAAACGTATGTATTGGGCGTGTGTATGCGCGTTTTTCAATTCTTTTTCATTTTTGCAAACACGCTTTTTTCATCGAAATATGGAAATTCGCATACTGTGTCTTTCCTATCTTTTTTTTTTGTATAATCCTTAGTAATAAACGTTGGGGGCAACGCATACATATACACTTTTCTTTCGGTCACGCGCATCTTCCCGTTACAATGCGTTTTTAGTGTGTAGGCGCATGTGGTAGGTTATTTTTATTTTTCTTCTGATCTTTCTCTCTCTTTCTTTTTCCTATTTTTTTTCTCTGTCTCACCTCCGCCTGGCATAATCGCTGTTGTGCACATACCTTCGAAGAAGAAAAAAATTACGAATATTCTCTCTGCTTTGGCGACTTTCGCCGATAATCCCCTCGGAACGCTCGAGTTTTCTACATTGGCACCTTCATTTTCTTTTTTTTTCTTTTTTAATTTCTTTTTGCATCCTTTTTTTTAGTTTCTTTTCAAAGCGATACGAAAGTACTTTGTTCTCAGTAAAGTAAACAGAATAGCATTTTTAATCGTTTTGTATCCGGATAAATAAAGACGATTTTATTTATGAACAGATTTTTATGGATTATTTCATAGATTTTATTTTTAAGAATCGATTCTTGCTTACGTCATATATGTAAAACAATAGTAAAAAGTTTAATTCTTCAAAGCTATTTTTATAAAAATTATTGTATTAGAAAATAAACTTAAGAGTAATGTACACAAGAAGAAATTATTTTTATACATAAAATCTTAAAAAAGAAGTTTTCCTGCTATTATATATCTTAATATTAATAATTGTTTCTGTATTTTTAAAATGTGATTAAAAATATTTCTGTAACTGAAGTATAAATTATATAAATAACTTTAATGACGCTAATATTATCATTTTTATATTGCTATTCTTTTTTCTACGTAAGTCAAAGAAGCTATCGTACCTCTTTATATTTTTTATTGTTTTTCTTCCTATAATTATTAGTGCACGGGTTTCGTCGAGTTACTTTACGCTTTAGGATCGATCGATTTATTAATATCAGTCTAAGATGCATCAAGCGGGTTACTTTTGCAGTATATATAAGGAATCGGACTTGAATGTTCAATTCTAAAAGAATGAAGTGAATACAATACGTTCTTCGCCCTATAATATTTATCTAAATCTCAAAGTGAGTAATTCCTATCGCGAGTTTCGCAATAATTGTACGGGCGCGCTTGGTTTTCGATATGAAAATGATTTGTTTCTGGATTGGCAGTAAAGGTCGAATTGTGAAAAACAAATTGCATACTAATACTTTTTATTTCAATATCATAGCATAGGATGTAGACTTTAAATTTTTTATGTAATAAAAAGTGTTTACATTTTCTTAACAAAGATATATATTATTCTTTTATATATAATTTATTGAAGTATGCTATTTTTAATATATTTATATATATGCACTTTGTTATTGCAATATCTAATAAAATTTTGTATTCAACAGCAAACTTATTTGTTAAATGCACTATTTTTATTCAAGCGACTAATAAAGATTTCTTCAAGTTTTTAAACTCCTCCTATTTATGCTATTTGCTTTTCACAACTTAATAGCCTGACAATTTGGCACTTTAATATATTTTTTTTACTATAACAATTTTTATAATTCGTAACTGCAAATTTCTTATTAGCTAATATATTAAAGTCGTCTAAATTCAATCGCCGATTTCTCACCAATACGCATAGTATAGATAGAAATTAGAAATTATAATATGTTATAAAAAAGTGAACGTTAGTTAAATAGTTCAGTCGAAATAAAAAGAGAAAATGTATTTTCTCAAATTGTATTGTTCAAACAATTGCTTTATTATCGATTTGTACAAATAATTATAGTTATTTTAATCATATTTCAAAACTAATCAGACTTTAACAAAAGCAATTGCCGATAACAGACGTAACAGTCAAATTCCTTTTAGTTTTCTGAGCCTATTCGGGCGATTTGAACAAGGAATTATATTCCTCTGATTTAAAAAATATCCGCTGTCGGTTGTCCTTACAAATTGTACAAATTGTGAGGTAAGATTTAATCGATTGCTTAAGGATTGAATGTGTATAGTGTATATTTTCTATAAAATTTTATTTCCTTCATTTTATAAAAAAATAATCGATAAAGAATGTTATTGCGGTTTTACATAATAATTATTAATATAATTTAATAAAGGAGCTTTAAGCGTAAGATATGTAAGTTAAAGAAAATAATTTTTAGATGTTTGTATATTTCTTAAAAAAAGTAAAAGTTTTATAAAGAAAAATTATTATTAAAAAATATTTTGTGTGTGTATGCAGAATATTAAATGTTTTTGTAATTTAAATACACATTATGTAGGATCATTATGGTTACAGATAATTTAAAATTACCGCCCAAAATTGAGCCCTCTTATGCACTTTTGAATCATACTTTTTATAAAAATACATAGTAGACATTATACTTGTAGAAATATTTTTAAAAGATTTTTCAATTTTATGTCTAGTTCTACATTAAAAAAGTTCTTTTTCTTAGAAAGAGAAAAAATCTCTCAATTTTAATAAAAAATTATTGCATTATTCAAGAGGGCTAAATAGCGGTATCTTTATGTTAGAATTAAATGAACCTTAGAAATATTAAATTAATGGTTGAAAAAATAAAATAAAATATAAAACAATACTGCGATAAATCTATTGAAATATACAGTGATTTTTTTTAAGGATATTGGCTTAAAAATTCTGAATACTTCTCGAAAAATCAGGCGTAATTGAAAGCTTAAATTCTTATAGCACAAGAAAATGGCAATGCATATAAAAGACTCGCTTCAAAAAGCCATAGGCTGTAGAAAGCTATCGCGGATACTAAAAGTGAACGATGTCCACAGGATACATAGAAAAACCTTCAAATTTCCATTTAAAATACCGAAAGCATTTCTCCAAAAAACCCGTTAAAGTCCTTCCAAACGGGACCTGGTTTTAACTCCCTTCACAATCGATTCCACCTTACCCCCGTCCTGGACGTCGGCCGCGGCGTGACGATTGAAAAAACGCTTTTACAAAGTTTCATCTTAATATCCCCCTGCTTTTTTGTGCCTTGTCGCGCGTTAATTCCTTAAACAATCGGCGCTACGAAATCGCATGTATAATTCTTGGTCAGACGCTTGTGCTTTCTTGTTTACAAAAAAACGATCGATCGAGGAACTTGTTCTGGGCCTCTCGTCCTTTGCCTCCCGTACACTTATTTCATCATCTTTAATTTCTCCTTTCCCTTCCATTTCATTGAGTCTCCCCGAGCCTTCACGAGGTGCCTGCTTCTTCTGTGCCGCTTCGGTCGTCTTTTTTCTTTTGTTCTGCTTCGGCGGGAGCGCTCTAGGAATCTAAGAGGTGTCGCGCGCTGAAATTGCTGTCGCTGACGCTGCGATGCTCTGGTCCCAGGATTAAGAAGATCAGGACGAGCCGTAGGCGCATGCGGAGTTATCGGGCGGGCTGATCTTCTCCACTGGGAGCACTGCAGCTTTCTGCCACTCGTCTCGAACCTGTTGATATGCGTGGGGGCTTGAGAATGGAGTATTTGGGTTTGGTCATGAGTTTATGTAGATGTTGCATCGGTTATTGTAATGTTGTATTGATTTGGTTCTTTCTTAAAGTTGTACTTGTTTTTGTTAATAATTTGAAAATTTATTATAGATGAGTATAAAATGATAGATATTTTTTTAAGCGGTTTTTTGCAATTACAAATTGTATCATTTAACTTGAAACTATCTGCAGAATTATATTTTCTAAACTAAATCACGTATCCAAGGATAAGATTTTGAATTTAGCTACAAAATTCTTACAAATAATGATTTCGTTATTGCTGCGAGCTCTTTATTCCAGAGCTTATATCAAATTAATTATATACTTTTGTTTGATTTGTTTGAGAAGTGCAATTAAAAATACAAAATTAATATATTTTACAAATTTTACCTGTTCAACTTTACCGAAGACCCGTAAAAGATTGAGGCCGGCAAGCTTTTTTATGTCCTCTTCGGTCCACGTTGGATCCTCAAGCAGCGTTGCTAGCAACTGTGGATATCGTGACACATCCTCTAGACCCGTTGGAGTACTGGAAAAGAGCATCGTAATTAAAGGTAAATAATCGTCTGACATAAAATCGAAGAGCGAAGTTCACTGGTGTTTAGAAGCAAGAATTTTCATGCAAACTAAAACAAGACAGCTAAAGAGTTTGTATAATATGGATAATATATTGTTATCTATGCTAAGTTTAATAATATTACATAATATTTAAACTATCGCATTTTTTTCTTAATAAGTAGAATGAGTGAAAAGAATATTTTTGTAATAATTTTAATCAATGAAATATTCCAACATACAAAAACATTTAAAAAATAATAAGAAAAAGAAAAGAACAAGTTTCAAAGTTTTTACTTCTTAATTTTTCTGAATTTTAACACTGAGTAAGTATTTTAATGTAACAAATCTTTTTAATAAGCAAATATTTCTATTCGCAAAATGAATTAGTACTATTTTAATATCTCTATCTCTTTTTTTTATATTATTGTGAACAATTATATTAACCTAACTATAGTATTATACAATTAAATACAAATATAATTATGCTTCCTATTTTCTATTCTCCTCGAATAGAACATTAATTAATTAAATCTAATAATTCAAATTTCGTTAGACTTTAACAAGTACATATTTGGAAGCTAACTAATGATTAGCCTTCCATCAATAATTAGCCAATCTAGGTAGGCACTTATCAAAATTTATTTAATTTTCTATTTAGGGATGTTGCGGATTGAGTACTTAATACTCTCATATTTTGTTACATGCATCATTTTGTTACATTAAATGTTATGCAAACCAAAAATTAAACAAAAACAAAATCAATCACTCAAGAACTAAAACTATTTAAGACACTACAAAAATCAAAACCCTCCCCAAAATGCCTTAAATATCTCAACCACTCAACACAAAAGATCATCTCCAAAACCGCAACCCTTCCCCATGCAACACAACTACGGCTAGGATAATCGCGCTCTCGAGTTAATGATAGAGAGCTAGCCTGGGCATGCGGGATAAGCGAAGCCTTGGGATAGTTACAAATTTATTCCGTCGAATCCAGCGCCGATGCCGACGTGATCGATGCCGGCCACCTTCCGTATGTGATTGATGTGCGCTGAAATGGAACGGTTTCTGTTCTGTATATGCGACTGCAATTTCGGCCCGCCACCAGTACCCCACATTGCTCTATACTCTATTTTTTCCCCTCCCTTGCCACTACCGGCCCTTTTTCGCTATTCTTTCCGACGCGCCGTCGTTGATTGGAAGAACGACGATCGCCGAGAGATTTGCATTTAAATTCGCGGGCGGGGCTCTTTGCAGCGGCAGCCCTTAACGCTTGATCTAGCTTCGCGCGCTTTTTTCGAGTTCGCTTGTGGGCTTTCTCTCTCTCGGCGATCGTGTGGAGGGAAGGACATTTTTCGTTGTCGACTTTCTCGATTTTGGGCTCGTGCCTTTTTTCGGCAGCGCGAACGTTCGGGCTGATTGGTTTTATTGGAGGCTTTTTCGGTTAGGCTGGTTGGAGAGGTGGGAGGGATTATTTGTGAGCGGTGGTTTAGAAATATGGAAAAAATATATTTTTTTTATTCAATTTTTAGATGGTAAAATTCTGTAAAAGTTTTCAATATTGAGATTTTGTGTTTTAATAAATAATTTTAATTATTAATAATTTAATTTATTTGAAATCATTCTTGTACTTGTCATTTATTTTGTAATAGTATTTAAGTTATTTTAAAAATTTGTATTTAATAATTACGATAACGGAATTAATAATCTCTTTTCAAATTATTAGTCTTTCATTTTAATAATGCTTTAAAGTAAATTTTGGATCATTAAATATACAATAATAAAATTAAAGCTGACTTGTATTACCGTGAAAATCCATTATTAATTTTATTAATAATGTACTTAATATATAGAAACGTGTTTAATTATTAAAATCAAAATGTAAATGACTTTTTCAAAAATAAAATTAACTTAAAAAGAGTGATAGATTGCTAAAAATATACCGAGATAATCATAAAACTGAAAATCATTATTATAATTTATAAAATAATCATTAGTAATAATAAGAAATATGAACTTTCAAGAACAATGATATTACTGTTTTTAGTTAAATGTAACATTTTTTCCACAAAAATTTCCATAACTTTATATTTTATACTGTTACGCCGTATTTTTAATAATCCCCATTCTCGATTTTTAATATGAATGCTTTTAAAGGCGCCTAGTATTTTTTACATTTTTAAATATATTATTTAAATTAATCAATACATAGTTTATTTATGCAAATATGTTTAATAAATCAACTATGCCTGGGGCAGTACAGTAGTTCTCTAATTTTTTAAAATGTTCAACTATTAAAAGTATACTTTTCTAAAAATTTTATGATTAGAAATACTGACAAGGAGAGTGTCAAATATTCATGAATTTCAATGAAACTTTGCAAAATTGTCTATTTATCACTTGATCAAAATTTGCATATTGATTCTTATTCGCAATGAATCATCAAATATCGTGCTAATTACTTAGATTTTTAAGTCTACCCTCTTAAGTTTTTTTTATGGGTTATACTGCTGTAGTTAGTTGATTTAATAAGAATAATAAAACTTCAATATTGGTGAAATAAAAAAACAAGATAATAAGAATTTTTACTATCTTAAATAAAACTTTAAAATCTTTTTTGACTTACCAATCACATCTTTAATGGTTGCCGTGCTGTTACACGTTATGAAGTAAGTATAAAAAGGGACCATAGCTACTCCACCGTTTTTCGCCTGAAACAGAAATTTGTATAACTGTTATATTTTTAAGGACTAATGTTAAAAAATTCATTTACTATTGCTAAATCACGCAGTGTTATCGAAATTAGCTTTTATAACTTTTATTCGATGAAATAAATGAAATCTTCATAATTATAGTCACCAAAAACTACAATAACCCTCATCTTTCAAACTCCACTCAAATTAAATTTTTCATTTTATCAAAAATCGTCACGGACCAAATCAATCTACTCCAGACTGCGAAACGGCGGCGAAACATTCAAGCCCCAAAAAATTCAATACCAGCAAAATTGATTACGCTTCAGAATACAGAGGAAGAAACTCTATAACCCCGTATAATAAAGAAGCTCCCCATCCACCCAGCCAACAAAATTCACTTAAATCAGCCTTCAGATTCAGCGGAAAAATATCGCAACTCCACATGTGCCTCTTTTTTTCATACCCACCTCGATCTTCAATTTTCAGATTACATTCAGAGCTGTACGCTCGTCACCGCGTCCACGCCGATATTAATCCTTTTGTTCCTTTTGTCTCGCTGGCGGCTCTCGCCGTGAATTATTTGTAATTCGATTAGCGTCAGGAATCGACGTCGCCCGGCCGCGTCAATCAATTACTAGCCGCGTGTCTCGCGCCCGTCAAGGCTGCTCCGCGCGCGTTTAACAATTATTCGAGTGATTTTCGACAAATTGCATTGTTTTGTGGCCACGAGCTTTGGGGCTTTGCGGTAGGTGCGCGCGCGCACGCGCGAGACGCGCCGTAAGCCCACGACAACTTGCGAATAGGCTCTGCGGTATTTATAGTTTTTGTTGGTCGGGATGCGGTGGCGTGAATGCGCTGGGTGATGGTTAAAAGCGGAATTGAGTGGGTGGAGTGTGGAAATTGAATTGCTAGGGCGGGAGGTTTGATGGAGGATGATGATGGAACGGAAGTTTTTTAGGGTGGGTTGATGATTGGGTGAAATTGTGTTGGGCTCGAATGGATTTTGCGTGTGATGTGAGGGATTTTGTTTTGAATTTTTTGAAATGTTAGGCAAAATTTTTTTATAGTTACAATTAAAAATTCGAGATAAAGCAGGAAAAGGAAAAATTTTTAAAAGGAAATATTTAAATTAATTGCCAAAATGACAGAAAAATTTTTATATTATTTTTCTAAAAATGTTTACATCTGTTATGTTTAAGAAAAGGAACTTTTTATTTAATCAACGTAATAGAACTTGTTTTTAGGCAATTTCAAGAGAAATAAAAACTTTGATTTTTCATTTTTAGAAATTATTTTATAGGTAATTTTTTTTTACTTAGCTTTAAGTTTTTAATTAAATATAAAGCTAGAATGATGCAAAATTATGGTTATTATTATTAGAATATTGCTAAAGTTTATTATAACTAAGTTTGCAATATTCGATCGTCGTTATGAGTACTAAAAGATATTTTGTAACTGGCATAAAAAAATAATCTTTATAAAAGTGAATTTGCAATCGTAAATAGTAGAGTATTTCTGGTTAAGAAAAGTAAAAAGTACCGTAACAGTAAATTAACCCGAGAAAAACTATTGTTTTCAACTAAAAATAAAAAAAAGTTTTTCAAAAAATTTTAGCTTTTATTGTATATTCTAGTCGAAACTGGCTATATTTTTTGGGAGTTTAATTAAAAGAAGTAGTATATGGAACAAGAAAGAATATTTTTTTAATAATATTTTATCGTTTATTTAACAAAAATATAGTTAAAATTTATTATTACTACTATTAACTTACTGGCTTTGTTCTAATGTTAATGGAATCCTACATTTTACTAGAATTGTAACTTCTTTTACTACTTTTTACCAAAAATTCTAGTATCTGAATCAGAGCGTTGTTTTTAGTGTAATCTCAGTATATAATATCCCAGTGCAGTAAGACATTAATGCTCAATGCTAAATCAATGGCTCCAAACAAAAAAACTTATCTTCTATACTTACACAAAGGACATAAGTCTTTTTGATTTCGTGCTGTAGCGATGTGGAAAACATCAATTGGCAATTATTTTGTACTTACAACTTGCAGATTTCAAAGGAAAAAATTAAAAAAACATTCGTTAATCATCATACTCAAAATAGCATTAAAATAGTCTTCTATTGTTAACGAGTCCGCTCATTGAACAGCAAACGTGTTTCATATCTCGCAACTTTTTCTCTCGCTTATTACAGCGTAAAAGCGGTTCTTTCGCGCCCGGCCAACGCTATTATGATTTACATTTTTAGAAAGCGAAACTTTTCAAACTTTACGCGCCACTCGGTAAAAGCTCAAAAGCGCAAAAAAGTTGGCCAAACTTTGACCAGGGTGAAAAAACATCGCGCCAAGCGGCGAACCGACCTGAATTATACGAGGTGTGCGGCTAATGTAAAATTATACACTTCGAAGCTTATACCGGCCAGAGGATAAGCTTGTCGTGCTTATATGCAAATTGATGCGATCGCATTCGAGCAGTCACGAAAATACGGATAATTCATGAATAAAATACTTATTTGTATTATATAGCCGCTTAGTGAGCTACGACTTTTCGTCTATCTGATACTTTCAATTTCGTTATTAAATTTTATCATGAATCGAATAATAACTTTAAGAGTTTGACAGAGCATCGTATGAAAATAGAATACTTTGGATATTTTTTACTTTTGAAATGGAGTATTAATCTTCCTCTATTTATGACTGACCTCATAAATTAATATTCTAAAATTAAAATAAATAACCTTCTTGCCTTAAATGCCTCATATTCGCCGCCGTCTCGAGTAGCTTCTACCCTTCGTATACATAGGAAGCTGTGAAAATGTTATTATTTCATTTTAGATACGCAGAAGAGAGTCAAGTTTAATTGTGAGCCACCTAATGAAAGTAAGTTTCGGAAGATAAATGTTTCATTTAAATTGTGACGCAAAATTTTAATCAAAGCCTCCGAGTGAATTTCATTTTGATAAAAAGGGTTCCCCTTTAACATTTAATTTTACAATAATTCCATTGTAAAAATAAATAAAAATTTAATCTTATTTTCGTTTTAATATATTGTAATGAGCTTGCGAATATGACAATTAAAATGTTTGTAAGTTTGTTAAAAAACCCATCTAACGGTAACTCAACGCCACGATATTCCAAAATTCGATTTTTCAGGAAAATGCCACGATTATTCACAAGCGGCTCTTAAGATCTTCATAAAACTTCAAGTGGATCCATGAAAAATCGCCCCTGCAATCGGGCGAACGTTGACGCTAGAATTTTCACTTTAATGGCTCATAGGATTATGAACCTAAAAGAGATAAATGGTACTTCAATCTCTCCTGAGACGGCCAAAGCCATCTATTCCAGTCGAAGTAAGCGCGCTCTAACTAAATTACCAAAAAGATAACGTCTAAATTTCGTTAGAATACGGATTGACGCACTCCCACCCTCTTGAACAAATTCAGAGTGTATTAATCAAAAACAAGGAAAAAAAAAAAGAAGAAATTATACCTTTTATTTCATGACGGTACCCAAAGCAACTTCTTTACGAGCATTACAAAGCCCCGTTAACAAAAGCACAGGAAAGCCCTTGCAGCTTGCGTGTATAAACTCCCGGCAAAGTAAAAGAACCCAAGGGATCGGGATTATCCAATAACCACTTCCGGAAAAGTATTCGCGTCGTCCGGTGGAAAGTTCCGAAATTTCCAAGTCTCGAGTCCAAGTATTTCATCCCGAGCGAAAAAGGGTTAGGCGCTTTTTTTCCGGTCTGAGCGCGGCATGCGCACGGAAATTGGCAGGGAGCAGGGGCATATTAAAAAAGTTGGAGGACGCAGAGCACACATGCCATCTTCTATCTGAAGAGTTTGACGCTTCCGACAAATCGCGAGCCCGCTTCCCAAGATCAATATTTAAATTATCCTTTTTTCCCTTCTTTCCGTCTGGCGGGCTTCGTATATCTTTGCCGTGCCGTGTGTTTGCTAGGAGCCGGGATGAACGCGAGCGATATAGTATAACTGAGGTGTTTTTCGGTTTAGTGGGATAAGGGAGATTGATTTTTTATTTTTATAAAAGAATCTGGGGTTTTTTCTGGAAAAAAGTGTTTGTATCGTGATAGTAATGTAAATTTTTAACTTTTTGAAAATTTGTGTCGCTGAGGGAACGAAGGCTGAGCGGAAATGGAGAGAGTACGTTTGACCGAGGACACCTCGTTATCGTTATTGTGTCAGTCATTGCCTGTTTTTGTTTGCTTCGCGCTCGTTGGTACAGTGGGACGAATTGAGTATTCAATTTTTTGCCTTTTGAATGTCAGTTTTGAAAAACAAAATTTAGTATTTGCAAATTTTGAAGCGACTTTTGTCAGTTATTTCTTTTTTTTTGCTCCATCGATCAGAAAGTGATTTATTCGATGCTGATATAGTGAATTTTGTACAGTTGCTGTTATTAATCTGCACTTTACTTGCTTTTTGTGATGAATTTGTTTATTACGTTTCAACTTTTCGTATTCTGCTTTTCAAAGGCCATTTAAAAATTAGGTAGAGATAAAACGCCAAAATATGATTCTTTTTTATATGATTGGTGAATTGCAATTTTAGTATGTGAACTGAATTGCAAAATTTTGATCATCTATCAGTGAAAAATGAATCTTTATTTTTGTATTATTACAAAATGGATATACAATATCGATAAAAGGATATCAATCTTTTTAATACTAATTAAATAATACAGTTTTAATTACAATAAAAGAATATATTTTTTTATATTTATCAACTTTTTCATCAATTTATCAACACTAACGTAAAACACGTTACTAAAATTTAAATTAATTAATTTAATTTTCAAAGAAGTAACATGAATACGTGGACCCAAATTATTACATTGATTTATTTTTCAAATCGATAATACGGTATCGCGGAACTGACCAAAATACAACTGCACCCTAATTTCACTTTACTAATACCTTTTCCTAACTCCTTGATTCAATCATTAATCTTCGCTACAAAATCAAAAGCATCATAGTTTTTCAAAAAAATCAAAAACATCAATCCTCCTAAAAATCATCAATACCACAAAACCCTTCCAGACCATCCAACATCCTCATGTAAACCCTCCCGCTCCAGCATCACCAACTCCACCAAACTTCACACCCTCCCCCCACCATACCAAAGCACCTCTCACCCCTTCAAACAGCCAATTTTCCTCGCTACCGCAATCCTCTTTACCGGTACACCATCGATCCCCTTACCCCCTCGCCCGATAAGACGCACCGATCCGCCTCGTTTCCTGCAGGTTAATTAGCAGCGGAAGCGCGCCGCGCGTGATTGATAACGAATCACAATGGGCTATTACCTCCAGCTGCAGCGGCCCTCGGTGCAATCGATCAAGAGTCTAGCGAAGACTCCGGGAATCCGAGGAATTTTCGCGGGGATTGCTTTTTTACGATTCGATGCGACGCTGGAATTATGCGGTGTATTTAGGGCTGGACGAGAGTGGAAATGATGGATGGTTGGCGATTCGTTGCTATGGTGAAGCGAGCTGATTTACGGATGATGATGAGGCGCTAATGAGCTGCTGGCGATGAGCGAAAATACGGTTTGCGAATCGGTCGGTTCGGACATATAGTTTGACTGGATGGCAATTTTTTTCAGATGCAAATGTTGGTTTTCGCTTGTTTAGCATAGTTACTGTGTTATTAGACGCGAGCATTAAATTTTTAGCTCGCTCAGCAAAGTTCCTCTAATCACAAAAAAAAAAACAGTCCGGAAAATAACGCGCAGTCAGCTATTCGCCCTGAATGAAAACTGCTCTCGACAATCGCTCTTTTAAAAACCGTCCGCGCTTTAAATCAGCCCCGATCCTCCCGCCCGCCACTCCCAAACTAGCAAAGTTCCGCAAACATTTTATTATCCGACACGTCGGCGCAACAATACCCCCACCCTACAAAAAAAAGACGCATTAACCAGCGCTCGAAAAAAGCCGGGCCAAGATAAAGCCGTTGTTCAGTTGGAAAATCTCGTTATAAACAACTCGCGGTCCTATGAAATCCCGAAAAAAAAGTTGCCGCGAGATCCATTAAAGCCATTCGCGATTACGAGGCGTGCATTTGTCGGGATTATGCGCGCGTCCCTCTCGGTTTTCCATATTTTTCGCGCGCAAACCAGGCCTCCGAGAAGCTTTTACGAGAGAGCGTCGGGAAGTTGGGGCCTCCGCGAAACTAAAGGGGTTAAATCACATCGGCGGACCGAGCTGTTTCGTGTGTGTGCCAGCTGCGGTGAGAGTAACTCTGAGGGGGTGGGAAAAAAGTGGGTGGGAAAAGGGCCGAGGGCGAGGGAAACATCGCGGGGATTTATGTTGAGCTTTATTTGCGGAAATTTTCAAGGGGAGAGGGGAGGGTAGTTATAAGAGCCAGGAAACAACTGTGAAAAAGTGCGGGGAAATCGTCGGTCATGGCGGGGTAATAGTTTTTTTGCGGGCGGCGTATAGGAAATTTGAGGGAAAGTTTGAATTGATGGCTGTTGTTGTGGATTTCTGTTTATTATAATAAATTTTGGAGGAAGAGCCTTTGCCGATCGCGCAATAAATTAGGAGGTTAATTTTTTTAAATGTTTTTGACTTTTGACGTTCTTGAGAAATTAAGTTTTTCATCTGGAAACTCGATTTACCTCGTTTTGGAGTATCTCAATTTAGCTTGAAACGAGTTGAAACAGTTGTAACTATTTAAAATTATATTCTGTAACCAAATTTCCGGTGTAACTTCTTGATTTTATAATTGCACTTAAACCGATTTACAGCTAATGAGTTATTTAAGTCCTTATAGGTCATTTTATGAATTTTATACCTTGTAATTAAAAAGTTGCGCTTAAAATTTGACATCAACATTTTTATTTTTCTCTGATATTTCTTGCGCATTTATTAACTGAATAGAAGAGAAAAATATCCAGCTCAAAAATTGCGATAATGAATTCCGTCGATGGAAAATGGAATATGGAAACAACATGAAAAATCCGTCTACCAAGATATTGATAAAAATATGTTATTCAGATTCGGTGAAAATTTCAATCCGAACGCTATTTAAAATTGCAGCAGCTATCGCTAACGTAGAACCTCACATTAAAAAATATTTTGAAAAACAGCGATATACGTCATGTAATAAATCCAGCATTACAAAAAGTACCTCCGCCATACAAAAAACCTTTACACGTTTTAAATCGATCATAACATTCCATTCCAATAACCTCACCAAATCTCGCAAAAATACCACCACCCCGACTAACTACCCGTTACAAACACGCTCTGATCTTTCACCCACCTTAAAATCCTCCCCCATCCCTGAACCTTTGAAACAAAGCCGACGCTGTAGTAAAGCCGAGCGCAGAGAAGCTAAGGAGTAACCCTACACTCTCAGAGTCAGAGCCGGCGAATAAGGAGCGCAAGGCAGTAGAGCCAAAGTTTTCCAAGTGCCGCAGTTTCGGCGGGGGCGGCTACCGAACGTGGGAGAAACGAATAAGAGAGCTATCGCTTTATTCGCTTTTTTACGGGCTGTCGGGCCGCATCGGGCTCTCTCTCTGCGAGAGGTCGGCATTTTTCTTGCCGGAAATTATTTCGCGGCGACACCGCCAGATATCGATTCTCTGCGAGTATAGGCGCGTTGTTTGAATGGAGGGTTAGGTGATCGAGAGAGGAGGGCTCGTTGTTGGCTTCTATCGCGTGGCCGCGTTTACCGATGTTGTTTAAAAGTTCGGGGCTTCGGGCGAGGCTGAATGATTGATTTTTCGAGGTTTCAGCAAGTGTTGGGAAGCGAGTGGCGCGGCTTTAGTTTTGAGGGCGGCTTTTGAAACTGAGTGTCGTTTGTAGTGCGCGAGATGGTTTTTGAAAAAAAAACGAGAGAATGTGAATATTGGAGAGCTGAGTGGATTGGAATTTTCGAGTGTTTGTGAACGTGGAGGTAAGGGGGCGTTGGAGTTAACGAGTTACGATTGGTTTGTATACAGATGTTTGAGGATGGTATTTTTTGAAGAAGAAAATTTGAGTGGTTGTACTTTTGTTTTGGAAAATGTTGTTGATTGTTACGAATTAATAGTTTCATTAAGGAGAAATTATTTAACTGAATTAATAAAATGTTCTAATTATGAAAATTGTCTACGTTCTGTTTTTAATAAATTATGTAAAAAATTATAGATAATATTCTGATATTTATATTGAAATAAATTACCATCAAACATAACAATTTTAGATTATGCAGAAACAATAATTTTTTCATTTTAAATTCATAAACCTAATAAACGACACCACCCCAGAAAATAAACGCTCGCATTCAAAATACCATCCGAACAAATCAGTGACCCCCAAAGCTCTCCCTGATCCGTTATTCAAGAGGTCCCCCAGAAGCGGCCTCTTGTTTACGGGCTGAAGGGGCCGCTGGAAATCGCGAAGCATCGCTTTTAAAGCGAAAGGGAATCGACTCGGTTTCAATTAAGTTACCATTAAGATAAGTGAAGGAGAGTACACCCCCACCCTCAGCAACCTCCAAAGAAACTCCCTGGGGGGAATACTGAAACCGCCGGACTTCAATGATTTCTCCGGAGTTTCCTCAGGCAGCTCACGTCGGTTTTGTTCGCCTCTCTGTGCGGGGCCGTTTGCGCGCATATAACGCGCCGCGCGAGCCCCAGCGCCAAATAATTGGCAGACCTCGGCCGGTCTCTTTTTTAATTAAAATTTCAAATTTTTTTTTTCGCCTTCCGTCGCGTGTTTTAATTAAAAATTTTCATAATGCGTCTATTTGTAGTTGCGCGCCGAGTTGAGCTGTGGGTTGCTGTTTTGTTCTACGGGCAGTGGTGGAAATAATAATGCTGGTTTCATTGTTTAAAAGTGCGAGTGAATTTATTTTTTGTTTCTACGCACGATATTTTAGTAGTAAATGAAATTTGATGAAAATTTCGAGGTTTGATGCTAATTATGTTCAACAAGCGAATTCAGATTTACAGAGTAAATACGTACACATCAACAGTTGCAATTATTTTACTTCCAGAAGGTATTTAAAATTTCAACAATTGCATCAATTGTTTCTCTCGAGGCTCACTCGCGCGGGTCGGCCTTTCTCAGCTCTGCTCTGTGAAAGAAAAACATCGAGCGTAATAACTCGATAAGTAAAAGCGCAGCGGCGAAACTCTGAGCAAGCAAAAAGTTTGGGTGACTTGTAATTAAGTTTTGTAAAGATAATGAAAACTACCTGTGCTTTTCATTTTTATAAATAACACTTTATAAAGCGATAGCCCAGGAACTTCCGGCCGGAGTTTTCGTCCCCGGACTTTAGATTAAGTTAAACATTGTGCTTTGCTTGCGAATGGCGCCGTTATTAAACTACTATTTGAATTAATTTTTCTTTCAAAAGTGGCGTGTATTTACAAGGCTTTAGAATGTATAACAGGAGTTTTTATTACAATTGTAATTCTAGTTTTTTATGGTCGGAATGTAACGAAATTGTTGTTTTAGTATACTTTATTACTTTGATTTAGCATGAAAGCAATATTTACTATACGGAATCAGGCTGTTAGAAATAGTTTGAATTTTTTTAATAAAGCATAGTATATACAAATTTATAGTATAATAAAAAATAAATAAATATCCATATTTGATTTAGTTAAATTAAATGTACACTAATAGGACAAAACATAGTTTATAACGTTTTTAAAATCTCTCAATATAATCGACTAAAACATCGCAGAATTGACCATTAACGTTCCAGGAATTCAAAATGATATTTTGTGTGGACAGTGCTTTCATTACTGTGTTATTACTAAAAAACTATATTCAACAATTCCTAAAAATAAATTTATATATCGTTGTATCTCGTACCAATCCAATATTACATCAATATACAAAACATACGAGGTCTGTTTAGAATAAAATTTGAAAAATATTTTCATATCCCGCTGATATGAAACATATTTCAAAATTTGATCAAAACCGGTGATTTGGAGGGTTTCGATACTCAGGTACACGTGACTCTCACCATTGCGGTAACAAACAAATTTCACATTCCGCGCGTTAATGTATACAGAAGCAAAAATTGAGCCTTTTCATAATAAAAACATCCCGTCTCTCAATCAAGAACAGCGCCCAAACGATCGGGATTCACGAATAAAATCGAAAAAAATCTGTTATTAAAAAAAGCCATCAAGCAGCGTCGGCCGAATCGCGCGCTTTTTATTAAAAATTCGTCGTATATTCATTTATCTAAACAAACTCTTCCTTTCTCTCCCCTCGACATCCGCGTCATACATATTTCAAAAGCCCAGCTTTTCGAAAAGTCAAACACTCGCGCGAAGCACATAAATCACGCGCTAAACAAACAATTTGATAAAAAAAAAAGAGAGAAAGAAAAAAAAAGCGAACAGGGGCAGCGTGAAAATTGCGGAATAACGCGAGGAACCGAAAAACACAGCTCCCCGAAAAAGCGAGGACAAACAGTAACGAGACTAGAAAAGTACGCGTCCGGCTATACTCGGCCGTCTCTCTTTAAACGCCGGCGCATACGCGTGTAGTCTTTGGAAAATCGCGCTCCGATCCCATTAACCTCTCGTGGCGATTTTTCCCTCTCCATTTTTTTCCCAGCATTTTCCCAGCCTCTTTTCACATCCCTCCCAGGTTTTCAACGCGTTTTTTCCGCTCTCTTCGCAGGCGCGCTCTTTTTCCGCCGTGTATAACTCATTTTCCCATTCAGGCTTTAATTTTGTCTCTTCTTTCTCCCTCGCGCGTGTATATCCCGCATTTGCAAATGCGCTCTCCTAGAATACGCGAGCTTTTCCTTTTTTTTCTCTCTTCGATGCGCATCGTCCGATTATTTTCGCTCGTTACGAACGAATCGAGGTATGCGTGTGTTTTTGCGCGTGGGCGGGTGCAAAGGATAGCTGCGCGGCTTGTAGATTAAATGGAACGGGCGGGATAGTAAAACTTTATTTATCTCGCGGCGCGCGCCGGGGGAACGAAGTTAAATATTATCGGTATTCTATAAAAGAATTGCGTTTATGCTTTTACGCCGCGTGCGAGTATTACTTTCGCGCTTTTTCTTATATTGATAAACGGCTGGGCTGTTTTATGTAAGATTTTATTGTTGGCGGTCGGGAGCTTTTGACAAATTGCGCCTCAAGCGTTACTTATTGCACGCTGTAATACCGTTTAATCGCACTTCTAAAGCTAATTATAAAGTTTGCTCTACTTAATCCGTAAATTACTGACTAATCCAACTTAAAAAACGCAACGCCTAAACCTTCCACAATCCCCGCAAAATTTTTGTAAATACATCTTCGTGTACTTCGTTCCTTAGTTCCTTACATCCTGAACAACGTCTACAAGTCATCTTAAGTCGCTCCCGGAGCGCGACCGCAAAGGCATTTTCTTCCGCGGATTCCGCCGACCCTGTTTCTCTCGGCTCCATCAGCATCCCTTCCGTTTCTCCCCTTTTTCACCCGACCACTCGCTTTTTTTTCCCTCTTTCCCTCTCTGCTGTGCCCTCATCGTTTTTTTCTCTCTACCCAGCCTCATCCCGCGGATTCGCCGCGGCATCCATTTGCTAATTGACCTCGAGTCGTCGAATCTTACTTTTCCGCGCGATGCATCCTGTGCGTGTGTATGTACCAGCCCCCTACCCCAGCTTTCTAACCCGGCGCCTATGGTTTATTCAGGCCGCGCTGCCCGGGAGAGGAGCTGGCTTTTGCTTGGGCCGCGCGAGCGTAAAATGCGGTTGGTTTAATTAAAGAGAGGAGCGCCGGAGGTCGGAGGTGATGCGGGAGGGACAAGGCGCAAAGGCAGCCCGAGATTTCATCGGCGATGGCGCGTGCGGCTTTGGCGGCTTCTTTTCTAGGTTGGTTTTGCTTTTTTTTTTGGTTGGGGGATGTTTATGTGAGTGCGGATTTCGATTTGGATTTTTAGCTTTTTGGTCGAGGTTGTATTGGTAGGTTGCTGCTGTCTAATAAAGTAGTTTTGTGTAGTAGTAAAAATACGAAGTTTACGTCTTGTGGGAGCAATAATTGTGTCAAAAATACATGGTAGAGTGTAACTAAATTCGTGTATAGTTTCTCTTCTCGAAAATAATATGAAAAGATTATTTTTTCGTGGAATACTTTGAATAAATGTTGAAACTACGAAATATTATAACAGTCGCGAGCACAAGGGTAGAAATTTGAAATTGTAAACCTAAAAATATTCCCTACTATGTATTTTTTCAAAACTAACTTGAGAACATTCTTTTTACAGCGCGCAGTGTACTTTTAAATAATGCATGCGTCATTTCAAAATCTAATGTTCAACTTTCATGTAAAGTACGTAGCAACAAAAATTTCCAGAATTATATTTAGATTTTAAACGAAGTACGATTTCTGCATTAAAAAAGCTTCGCTACCTGTAAATTTTTCTTTATTATTAAAAACTCAACCCTTGTGCGATATTAAAATATATTTGTGTTTATTCAAACCCCATGATTAAAATCCATCAATCCTCAAAGAACAAATTCACAATTACAATAGCCGCGTTCACAAAAGCAAAATACTTCATCAACCCACCCCCGCTTTCAAGCCCGAAACTCAATCGGACGGCAATCGCCGTATAATTACACTCCCTTCATTTGTATTCCTCGAGCAAAAGACAATAAACGTAAAATCAGAGCCAATGAAATTCTTCTTATTCAGCATCAAAGCTCCATTCAGTTAATACACGGCATTGTATCGCGAAAATTCACTTTGCGCCAATGAAACAGGCATTATCGATTTAATCGTAAAGCTCAGCTTGCGCGGGGGCCTCCGCCGCTGCGCATATCTGAGCAAACTCTCGCAAATTAATGCCGATCTAATATGCATATACATGTAACAAGCAGACGCGCGTTTTCCCATGTGATTTCGTCAAGTTGAATAGCCGCCGCTATCTCTTCTCAATTTGTTATCGTATAAAACTTGTTGTTCTTCCCGCGTTTCCGCGATACATACAGCTCTTATCTCGGCGAAGGAAAAAAAAAGAAGGGGGAAACGGCGTCTAACAAGAGGACGGGGCTAATTTATCACAAACAACGTCGCGCGCGAATCGTCGTAAATATGTAAAAATATACAACGGCCTAAATGCTCGAGCATGAGTTATGATTACCCGGGCGAGCGCTCCCGGTGTATTAAACTTGATTAATGAATCTGCATCGCCGGCGAGACGAGCGCGGGGGCGGAGAAAGAGACGGCATTCAGGAGGAAATCCCCGTGGCGGGAGGGAGAAAGGTAAATGTAACACGTGTCGGGCAGAGTGCGGGGGCGGGGAGATGATATCGAGACGAAAGTTGAGAAAAAAATATGTAATGAAGCCGGGGGGTGGGGGTGGGGGATAGGGAGGGAGTGACGGAAAGTGGATGTGAGATGGAAGAGGATCTGCGAATTGGAAGTAATGTTTGGGTGAAAGGTTGTATTCTAGGATGATTTATTCTTTGTGTTTTGTAAATAATTGGGAATAGTGAGTTGTTGGGGACGAGTGATGAGAGGAAGGGTGAAAGTTTATTTTGTAATAAAAGAATGATGTATCGTTTTTTTTAGTTACCTTAACGAAAAACCGATATCCAATATTTTACAAATATTAGTGGAATATTGGATATATAGTGGAAATATTCATACGATTTTCTTTTAAATTTAACGAAGATTCAATACTACGTAACAAGTGAACGTTGCCCAACATGTCAAGTTATTTATTGAAGGTGAAAAGGAAACTTTAATTCTTTTTTCAGATTTTTCCGATCGCAGATGAAAAGTCGTATGTTACAGAATAGAAAATTCTTTTTATTAAAATATGTAAATAAAGAAAGAAAGTCTAAAAGTTATTTTATTACAAAACATTGATTATTTATTATTTATTCATTAACGCTTAAAAGTTGAAAATCAATATCCGATATTTTCCAAATGTTACTACAATATTCGATATACCGTAAAACTATTCATGCCGCTTTTTTAATTTAGCGAATATCCAGTACAAAGAGCTTAACCTTAACCAATCTAAAAGTAATCATAATAACAGCTTCTCCGTAAAAATCAAACCTTCACCTTTCTCAACCCCCTCCGCGTCTATGGGCACCAACTTATGCCATCCCTGCCAATGAAAATGTTCAAAGCCCAGCGAAAGGAACTGGCATAACGAGATTAAGCGCGGCGGGGCAAGCCGCTGGATTAAGGGGACCAAAGGTGAGAAATGAGGCAGATGTACAAAACCGATACGGACAGGAAGCGAGTATTAAAGCGCCGCGAGAGAGGTGGAAAACGGAAACGCGTAGAATTACGGCCGGCCGCGCTAAGATAATTTCGCCAAAGTGGATAGCTCGCGCAGGGGGGGGGGGGGCAAGCTCTTCAAAGGCCGGCGCGAATAAAGGCGAGGGGCATGTTTTAACGGCAAATACGCGCGGATCGCTTTAATTGAAAATTACGGGCGTCGGAGGAGGTGGGAAATTGAGGCCACGACGATTATGCATATTTGCAGTGGCGCTAGGGATTTGCCTTCTCCCAGGTGGACGCCTTGCTTTAGTATATAAGCTGATGAGAAGTCGCTGTTGGCTGGGTTAATTTTGTTTGAGTTTTTCTTTTTTGAGAGATTAGATTTTTTATCTCTTTATGTTGCGTTACGGGATGAAGTACGTATCTTACCTTTTCATTACCGCATACACATAAACATTACGCAATAGTAAAATAAATATAGTTTAACTACACAGATGAGCTCACAAAACTAGTTCCCAATGATCACACAACCTCACCAGCAACCCAAAACATTTCAATCGCAAACAATTTCACAATCCATCCCTTAAGAAAAGCAAGAACGCTCCAAAATAAGATCCCCCGCGCAATTCCATTAATCCCGCTCACAAGTATGCAATAAAGATTCCCGCTATGAACCCAGTTCCAAGTTATTGCGCCACGGAGTCGCACAGGCAGCCCGGCGAAACGGCCTCAGCTCGCCCTTTGCGCCAGCCCCTCCGTATAGCCGATACACATTTATATATAGCATAGTAACACACGTATACGTTCCACTGGCCGCGTACTACTGCGCGAGTTCCCGAGCATTACAACGAGAGCGCGCGCTCCTATAAGTATACTTCCTTTGGTGCCGGTCCAACTTCGGCCCGCGTGTGTACAGTTTCCCCTTCGGCGCGTTATTGCTCTCGCGCGCTCGCGTGATTTATGATTTATCGCAACGGTGCACGGAGAGCCTTGGAATAATGGATGAATTTATACAATCAACGCGGAGAGCCGTGTGTATATACCCAATTGAAATTCTCTTCGGAAAATTTTACGGGCTGAAATTTTCCCGACGAAGCGCTAGGGTGTATTTTTTTAACCCTGGCCACCGCGGCACCTTTACGTGCGTCTCCGAACTCTCGGTTTTCCATTAAATCTTTCGGTCGACTGGAGCGGGATAAAAAAATTGCCCTCTCCCGTAATAATGCATAAGAAGGCGGGCTCGCGCGACGAGGAGAATCCAGGCCGCCCGCAGGGAGTCGGGTAGATTAAGGGGTAAGGAGTCGGCGCGCATTCGAAACATTTTGCTGGAGCAGCGTGTGCAGGGGTAGAGACTCACCAGATTTCTGAGCACGTCGTCCGGCACGTTTCTGCTGGAATTGCAGAGGGCGCGGGCGGCGCTGTGAGAGAAAATCACCGGCGCCTTCGTCGTCTGCAGGGCCGCATTCATCGTCCGCGTCGAGACGTGGGACAGGTCGACCAGCATCCCCAGTCTATTCAGCTCCCTCACCACGGCCTGCCGGGGCAAATCACACGATGAAATCAATGAGGCTGGGGCTACGTGTGTTATGGCTGACTTTGCGCGCAGGTTGGATGGAGGAATAATGATGGTGACTGTGGACATTGGACATGCGGACGTGCGGTGGGGTGGGAGAGGAGGGATTGGGTTTAGGTGGGGTGATCGATAAGGTGTTTTTCTTTTATTTTAGGTGTTTATGAAGGTTTCGTTGAGATTAAGTAAATAGGTTTGTTCGGATAGTTAGATTTGACAATGATTATAGAACAAGAGAAATGACTAATAAGATGAGTTGACAAAATCTAGTAACTACTGTTACACAATAATTGAATCATGCCAATGAATACATGAACATTGAATAAACAATGTGACTAAAAATTGTTTTATTGAAATTAAAATGAATTTTTTAATAAAAATACTTATGGATTTGTAGGACATAATTCGATCACATGTAGAAGATATCTTTTACAGCCAAATCATTCCATTTAATTTCTTATCCTAGTCTAATTTTATATTAACAAAATCATGCCATGCCGCAGTTCATTCTGATATCCACTATACTTTTTATTATTTTACTTATTTGTACAATAGTATTTATTACTTTTTTAATAATTTACTAAAAATAAATTAAGAATATTACTTAATAAGTAATTAATTAATTGTATATTCTAATATTTTATAAACCATAATTTAAAGTAAATTTTTTAATTGTTTCTTTGGAAAGTCCCTTAATTTGTTCATCTTCTTGCCTAATAAAATAAAACTCATACATTAAAATACAATACTAATGTAAAATTCGTTGCAACATAGTAGCATGTTTCTTAAAGATCAATTCGTATTTCTCTTATTGTATTTTTGGAAAATGATGGATTAATTGTAGCTAGTCTACTCTTTGGAATGGACCACATAATTTTTTGCCTGTGTTGATAATAAAAAGTTGGTAGTTCTTTAAATAAAATATATATTAATATTATAGTGTATAAGTAATTAGAAAATTAATTGCATAAACACCATAAAAATATAAATTTTTTTCTAATACAATAATAGGTAATTTATATTATCACATTCACAGACACACACACAGACACACACACACGCGCGCGCGCGCACACGCACATCAACGCTCGTATACATAGCATGTACGCGCGCATGTATGCACTCACATACATATCACAGTAAAAGTATATTTTCATCACGCATGTTTGTAATGTGTCCCATTACGCTTTTGTTATGCGTGCGGAAAATAGCCGATTACGCATAGCATGCATTATTTTCATAACTGACGCCCTAACATCCTCGGACATGAGCTATGAAAATATCCCACGCCGGCACAATCCGCCATTTTTCGTACACACAATAAAATCGTAATCAGACATACTACAAACACGTGTAATGAAAAATTCTATGT
>UELX01002237.1:0-33071 GCA_900480035.1 Eupelmus urozonus
GGATAGAGATAGAAATAGAGGCAGAGATAGAGAGAGAGAGAGAGAGAGATTTTGAGTGTGGCCGTGATATGGAAAGCAAATTTTAAATTTTAAAGTTTAATGACTCGTGACTTATTCAGATATTACAGTTTTTTAGCATGGACTTTTAAATAGATAAACAATAATGATAAAACAATAAGTTTACTTTAAGTCTACGGTGTAATGAAAAATGATTCAAGTTTATTTTTCAGTTACTTACTATATATAATTACAAACAATTTTACTGCAATACTATATTATCGACAACAGATTGTCTTTTTGCATAAATTAAATAATGCTAAAAATATTGAATTTTGTCACCGCCCAGATTAATATATATAATTTTCATATTTACAACATTCCAATTACGTTATTTGCAGAACTCGTTAAAATTTTACATACCATTTTATGGAAAAACAGAAGGTATGTGCAAAGGACTAATGAAAATCATACTCATATTTAAAATTACGCAATATTTTCGTTAAATAAAAGTTATTTTGTTTATGAAATGTAAAATGGTATTTACGGCATTTAATGTAATTTGCTAGAAATTTAATATTTTAAAACTTAATGAAAATTTTAAATTTAAATATTGTTTCTCTTTCAAGATTAAATTGTTTATTACCCAACACATAATTATCTGTATCATATAGATTTTTAAATAATTAATTTTTGTATAGTTGAAAACATTTTTTAATTTTTATTAAATTTTAAAGTAAAGTTCTGCCATATAGATTTTTAAATAATTAATGTTTGTATAGTTGAAAAAATTTTTTAATTTTTATTAAATTTTAAAGTAAAGTTCTGCCATAATATATTTTGAAGAAAATCCTACAATTTAGTAAGTAAAATAAAAAAATGTCGTTATTTATAAAACTTTATAATTCATTAGCAAATAATTGAAAATTTTTCACATTATTTTTATTGTTTAACTGAAAAAGTTAGAGTTAGTTTTTTAGTATAAGTAATAAGCGAAACAGTAAACAAAAGAAAAGAACGAAAATCGAGCAATTATTTCACATTTTTAACATGAGAATTTCAGCATTCAAGTTTGACAATATTTTAATTTGATGCAAACTTTATAAACCGCAATTATCACCACATGATTTTCGAAAACTATAATGACCTTTAGATTCTCAATCGACCAATTCTTTTATTTTACGTACCATGAAACGGTCTATATGAGTTTCTAAGCTCGCCAACGAATACGCACACATACGGCCCTTCCAAACTAATTGCGAGATCATGGCTTTCGCGCTCGGTCTATATGTAGGCCGTTCGCGTAGGAGGTGAAATTAGGGATTACGGAGCCGCGTAAGCCTCCTCGTGAATAAGCGACTCAATTTAAGGTGGCTCGCTCTTAATTGCCCCGCGGCTACTGTCGAGTTGGATTTGCAAAAATTAGAAGCATGAATTTATGGCAGTTTTTTTATATTAAAACAAATTTCTAATTAAAAAATATATTTATCTTGAACAATGCAATGCTAACGACAATGCATAGAATTGCTATTAAATCCACATCGTCACGGGATTCACTTAGGTAATTTCTCGACTCATTGGAAAACTCTACTCCGCAAGCCTCCCATCAAGAAAATCTCTTCAGCCTCGTGTCATATCCGGGATTTCACGTATCTCGTATTAATTTACTTTGAATAATCTGACTGAAAATGAAAAGAGAGGGAGAGAGAAAGTGAGCGAGCGGGATGGGGAGAGAAGAGGAGAGGGCAGGAGAGTGCAAGATCCTTCGGCCAATGCATTATGCAAGTGAGGCTTTTGCTCGGAAAATAGCTGAGAGGTGGGGAGGAGGAAATGGCCGGATACGCGGGATTTGCATATCATTTTATGAATTCCGAACAACGTACACTCGCGCGTAGACGTCGTCTTTTTCATTTTACTTGCTCTCCCCCTTGGCTCTTAGGACCGGTAGGAGAGAAGAGAATTTTTGTATAGGAATTGCCGGCATCATCCGGAGGGTCGCATTGAGCCTTTGTTTACTTTTTTGTAAATATAAGTGTTGGACGTTGGATATATTTGTACGCTGGAATTACACTGGTAAGAGATTTATCTTTCACTTCAAGTTTTTTTCAAACAGAATTAAGGGCTGCGTTTAATAAGTGATTTGACAAAATGTTACTTCAGACTTAAATGTACCGTTACTAAACGTACAAATCAAAAGAGAAAGTTATTAAAGAAATATAAAAAAGGCTTTAAAAATTTGAAATTAGTTGCATTTTCTCTCCAATTTGCATACAAACATTCCCTTATACGAACAATAAACAGCTGTTAGGCGCTGAAACCTGAAATACATTTTAGTTTACGATTTTGTATTAAAAAATAGGAGCCTAATTTAAAAAAAGTAACTTATTCAAGTCTTAATTACTACACTGGGTCTTAACGAAAGCTAATAGTATGCAAAATTTCAAGATCGACGTATAGAGATATAGGGTTTTAATTTTAGAAAGATAAGGTCTGTTCTAAGTTTATTTTAAGATAGTATTATCTTGTACAACTTTAACACAATTATTATTTTAATAATGATCAATAAACAACGTTTTCCTGTAAATAAACTACCCATCCTCAATAAAAATAAGAGACTTATTTATTATGGTAAAACAAAAAAACCAACGGTTAAAGGATAAATTTAATTGGCTTAGCAAACGTTTGCATAAACTTTTGATAATATAACTATATCAAAGTGCGAATCCTTTGAAAAAACATCACAGGCAGGACATAAAACGTTGATTAAATAAAAATTTTTTACTTTTGTTAATCCCACTAGCGCCCGAGACAAACACAAATATTTGTCTGTCAACAAAAACTAAAACTTGGCGGCCCACCATACCGATAAAAAAATACAGAGACGAAATCGCACGAGGAAAAAAGTATACGAAAAACATCCAATCGAATATAATCGAAGGGCGATACGCGTCAAAAAAAGAAGAAGTTGAGTGCACTAGAAATTTTCGTGGCGCCACTCTCTTCTGAAGTTTTTTGCTCTCTATATATACTTCAGCGTTGTTCGCATGGGTTTCACCAAATAGATATAGAGTATTCCGCATCATATAAAAAATTAAGTTTATAATAAAAATGTTAAAAAAATAGCTTTTAAAGAATATAATTTATTTGATTAACAATATATAAGACTGAGTCATTAAAAAAACAATTGATAAAAAAAAAGTATAATAAGGCGATTGCATGAGAAAGTTTTATTGTGTAAAAAAATATTAATTCTACAATATTTCTGAAAAAAAAAAAAACAATGTATATATTTACTAATCTAACATGAAATGCCATGTGACTACTATAGTCTTAGATGTGCCTGCGGCGGCTGAATTGTTTCCTACAGAAATTGAAATGCATAAATCATCTTTTCTTGTAAGAGATATGGGAAAGAGAGTGTTGGTGAGAGAACGAGAGAGAGAAAGAGAGAGAGAGAGTTGTCGGCACACTGACGGAGTCGAGGAGCACCGAGCTGCTATTGCGAATTTAGTCTTGTATACTCGATCGGCTCGTTCTCGCGGTTCAAACTACCGGAAAATACGCGCGTTCCCAAGATTGTTTTGTTGCGCCCGAAACGTTGTTTGATTATCCGCGCTTAACGGAAATGGCTAGTGCGGCTTATGCTTTATTTCAGGATAAGCGTTTGGATCGAGCTTTCGAAATGGAGAATGGCTTTTTTGCTACATGTATAGATCGTTCAAGAGAAATCCACAATAATACATTATTATAAAATAAATTTTAATTATAATATGTCTTTTTAATTTATACAGAAAATAAATTGTTACTAAAATCTGTTGTGTATAATATTATAATAAAGATAGTGTTAATATAAATTAACTACAGATTTCTTCGAATTTTCATAAATATTAATTATCTATAATTAAATAATAGAATTCTAACTTTACGCTTCACTGTTAACTAAAATTAAATTATTTTGTAATATATATTCATTTTATACGGATATTTAATTTAAGCAGCATTATTAACAAGGTTTAATTTATAATATAACCCAATTGAAGGTTTAGCCAAAAATGAAAACGTCGTGAATAATAAAAGTGCTCTACAATCGTTTCGCTTCTAAAATTATATCTTGATACGACTCGAATATCGGTCATTCAATCAGTTTGAGAAAAACTAAATGAGTGAAATATAAATAGGTCACACAATTCGATTTCACTTATAGTAAGAATGAAATTCTCGTTTCACTTATTTTTAAATTCTCTCAAACAGCTAACTCTGTAAATTAATGTTGTTAAAGCATTGGAAAATTGTTTTTTTCACCTAATCATTGTTAAAAAAAAAATTGGCACCCCAAAATATTATCTGCATAAAAAAGTCGGCTAAAAAAGAAGCAAAAGAGTCAACAGCATGGTCCAGCTTGCAATATTCGTAATAGCCCGAGCTTCTCTCCCTCTCCAGTTCGACGCATATAAATCAGCGGGTCACGCTCTGCGCGAGAGGAGCCGAAAACAAACCATTACGGCGGAGAATGCCATTTACATGGTAATTCGAATAGTTCGGCCCCAGTCGGGTAGCGCCGGCGCTATGTCAAACATATTTTATATCTACGTGTAATCAAGTGTTACTTGAAACTTTGGCCGTGATGAAGCTTTGCGTGGAAAGAATCCTTCATATTTCTTCCGGTATAGATGAATATGGACTTTAAGTTCAGTCAAAAGCTGCGATAAAATAGTGTGTTCTAGACTGCGTGAGTTTTCCGCTTTTTAAACTTCGTTTTATGGTTTCGGTTTTGAAGAAAAAGTTTCGCGCGTGGTAAAGATTTTTGATGATTTTCAATTTTATCGAAGTTGGCGAGTCGAAGTAAAATACTGTTTCTGATGATTTGCACAAGAATTTTACGACTGAATTTGTAGCTTGAATGGTTGGGAGAGACTGTTGAGGTAGAGGCGTATGTGACCGTCGCGTGACCACATGTAATATTGCTTATAGTTTAATATTTTTCTTAATTATTTTAATTTTAACCTTATCTGAGACTATATGTTCAACTGATCTTTTCTAAAATCAATTTACAGATTTAATGTGATTTAAAATAACATAAAAATTATAAGTTTAGCTGTAAACGCGTCCTAATATACAAAAAAAGCTCAACAAAACGACAGATTACTTTGATGCCCAAAGAAAGCTCTCGAAAAGCCCTTGCGCGTACACAGCTATTTACTTTCGTTTACGATGCGCTTCATACCCTCCTCCTTGCATTTTACAACCTACTCTTGCAACTCTACCGACGGGGCCCCTTTTGAGCCAATAAAGAACACAAGCGATCGAAAAGGTAGAGCGATTAAGCGAGCGAACGATAAACCGAAACTCGCGGAGAGTGAATATTTTAGCGGTCGCACTCGGCGCTCCCACGCACTTCTCCAGATAAAAGTCCTCTTGAATTGTTTGAGACTTTGCGCCCGCAGATGCGAGCGTTATTTTCAAAAGTCAAGTTGAGCGCGAAAGTTCGCGATCAGTTTAATTAAATTTTGAAATACGCTAAAGTTTTTATTTCTTGCCACAAAGGATTATGATTTCGAGGGAAATGTCGAAAGGGCTTTGATACCTTTTTCATTGTTTTAGACAATTCAAATTATTTTTATAATAATTATTAAGCTTGACAAATAATTTTTTATTTTTTATAACAATTATTTTGTTGATTTTCATTGTCCAGTGAACTCGAAATTTACATTCTTGAACAAAACATATTTACCATTTACCGATGAAAAAGCAATAAATACTTTAGCAATACTACGTTTTAGTTATGCATTAAAACTTTTTAAACAAATTAAAAACACTAAAAAAAACAATTATTATCGTGAAAATCACTCGGGGCAGTCGTTTTAGTTTTTTTTAATAAGTTTATAGTATAAAAATGAATTTGACATTGTTATTTTTTATTTAATAATAATGCTAAAATGCACTCAAAAAAATTTATCTGAATATACCCAACAATTTATTGAACAATAATGCCAGCCATACATTTTTATCTCTTTTTAGTTAATGCGTAATTCTAGGGCTTGTAAAATTGAACCTAGCTTTTTTATTTTTTCGTAGTTTTCGTGATCGAAGAAGCTCAATATTTTGGTATCGCTTTGTTTTTACGTACCTGTAGTTCTCAATAATGTGAGTCTTGAACATTATTCTTAACGGATCGTTCTTAATGGAGCGCTGAGAAGATCCTTTCTAATGCATCTTTTTTAACATTGACACATCGTAAAAACTCTATTCACACTTTCCAAAGACCGCGTTAATACCATCATCAACAAAGCCAATTAAATTTTCTTCCCAGCGGCATTACCGCCACTCCATTTCACTGACTGACCTCCGCCCCCGCAAGAAAGTCCCCGAAGAAAAGCCAGCCAGCTCACAAAAGAAGGACGCAAGTCGCAGCTGCGTTTGCTCTTGCCCCCCAAGCTTTTTGCATTCGCGGCGAGATAATTCGTTTTACGACGGCCGCGACATAAATCGTCCCCTGCTTTCTCTTTTTCGCTTTCCCGCTTACCTGCACGCGTGCGTGTCTCGCTCATTACGCTATCTCGGCCGTTCGGCGGGCTCTTTGTGCAGCAGCTCGTTAAATGGAAAAGTTATATGCGCGCTCGTAAACGCGCGTAGGAGAGGGGGGGGGGGTGAGTTCGATGCGGGCTGGGGTTTGGTTTTATTCGTTCGACGTAAATGCTGAGGTGCGAGATTCGACTGGAAGGGCTCTGGAGAGCGCTGTTTACAGTGTTGCTGAAGATGAGGGTCGAAGGTGTTGGGAGGGACGATGTTTAGGGTTAGATTCGTCGTTACTGGGATTTTCAAATGCAATTTTTACTGGCTAATAACACTTTGTATAAGTTGAATAACACTGAAAAAAATACTTTGAAAGTATAACATATTAATTTGTTATAGTTACGTATGTTATTTGTTGGTTATCCAGGACCTAACCAATTAATTGATAAAGATCAACAACTCTCCTTGTAAGTATAACAAAAAACTTCGTAGAAGCAACAAATTATATTTTAGCAAGTGCTACTTAGTTAGATTTACCAAGCATTTTTTTCGGTGAACGAAAGTTGGAAAATAACTGAAATATCTCAGAAACTAATAACGATGGATCCTTTAAGTTTCGCAAAAAACTAAGATATAGTAACAAAATCTCTCTAATTCTTTTTTTTTACTGTTCAAAAATTAATTTTCTAATAAATTACTTTATTTCATCGTATCGAATTCTAAATCAAAATTAATATTGAATACTTCAATTAATTATTAAATAGACTTCATAAAAGTAATTTGGTATAATTAATACCAAAGTTATTAGTAATTATAAAAAGCGTACTCCAATTTTCCTTCATCCAGAAATAATCCTTTGATTCTCTCTCATTATTTTATTGTTCATTTAACCTTAAAATCAAGCATAACCCAGTTTCTCTTTCAAGTTAGTAGGCTGCACATATCCGAGCACGATAAAAGTAAACTCAACGTTAAATCAGACAGGAAAATATGCGCAGGCGCTATTATTATATCCGTATCTCTGGAAGCTCTCGCAAATGTGGTTTTTAATTGGCTTATCTCGTAATTGATTATCGAGACACCCGCATTGTTCGGCCTGTTTATCTTCTCTCTCTTAGTAATTAAAAATGGTTTAAAAAACTGAGCCAGCGATAATGATTTGCATTGACGTGCATAACGAATTCATGTGCGATCCTCGCGCAGGGCCGGGCTCCGCTTAATGGCGCGTTAAGTGCGCACTGCCGGCGCTCTGCGTGCGTTTACAAAATATCTACTAATGGTGAGGGTAAAGTGATTCTAGAGCCGAGCAAGCAAGCACCAGTGCGCATTTCATGCTTCGTTCTTTTAGGCTAATCAACGCGGTATTACTGTAATTTTGCTTAATGTACTTATTCAGCGTTAATATTGATTTTGCTCATGGTATCGAGTCATTAAAAAATTAAAATATTGAATTTAATGCTAATAGTAAATTGTCTGCTGTGTGCGTATATGTATAAGTGGGTACATGTATGTGATAAAAGTTTATGATTTTTGTATCTATAAATGAATGCATCATCATATACACACTAAAATTTAAAAGTTATTTTTAAAGAGCTGATCCCACTAAAAACTAATTAGACTTTGAAGACAATTAGATAACTGGACTCTGATCCAAGCATGCATTTTAATTATGGGCAAGAACTTCTAAATTACACGCCAAGTTTCTTTAAAATTTTGAGAAATTTTAAAACGCTTTATAGTCCATTAACAATAGTAAAAAAATTTTCCATCAAATTTTTAAAAAAAGCGACGCATAAAACGTACATTTTCTAATAAACATAACCGCACGTTTGAACCGCAAACGAAAACCTTCAGAAACACAGCATTCCTATAGTACCTCGGGAGAATCCACGCTCATAACAATCCCGCCTTTCCGTGCGAGCGGGCAAGGATAACGCGGTGAAAATAAGGGCGGTGATCTTCCTCCCGCCAGTCCCGCAGCAGCGCGGAATGCGCGCGATTCCACGAATGAATTTTCGGAGTAGTGGGACGCGCGCACAATTCCGCGTAATAAAGCAGACACGCGCGCGCCCGCGTCGCGGGGCCGACTAAACGCGGCCTCTTTCTACTTCATAAAGCGCCTCCCCCTCACCGAATGCCTTTCATTACGATTGATATTTCACAATTCGCCGGATTTAAGTGCGCGATGAGAATTCGCTCATCGTTTTCCTGCTATTTTTGTGGCTAAGGATAAATTCTGGATAAGGATCGTTTTTGTTGATGCAAGGTTTACGCTAGTCGAATCTAAAAATTTTGTTGTACTACAAAAATTTTTCAATACATAAATTTATCATCAAAATTCTTCATGATAATAAAATTGAAAACAAATTTTTTCATACTATTTTCGCGGATGAGGATAAATTATGGATAAGGAAAGTTTTTGGTGCAAGAAGGATTATGAACTACATGATTTAGAAAGTTTATACAAACTAGAAAAACTTTTAAATACATTTATTTTTATAAAATTTTCCAGTAAAATAAAATTGAAAACAAATTTTTTACATTGAATTACCTTTGCCTCGAGTAAAACTCGTGTTTCATCATAAAACATCCTACATGCCCCCTAAAAAGTGCCGAAAAAAAAACTACTCTCGAAACACGAAAGACAGGTAAAAGTCTGCAAGTACGCATTTCCAGGCTCGAATTTCGCCTTTTACGGGCTAATTTTACGCCGACTGTAAATCAAGCCTTTACGCCTGCCGCTGACCACGTCGGCGGTTTCGCGCGGCGCAATAAAATCATGAATTCGTCATGAACACAGGGGCTCGGTCCATTGCGCGTAAAACGTGTACGCACCGAGCGCGCCGGTTTATACGCATAAATTTATCGGTGATCGAGAGCCACGATGGCACAGAGTGGACCCGACTCTGCTAATTAGTCGCATCTCTCTCCTATGGAATTTTCAAGCAATTGCTGAGAGAAATAGCCTGGATTGGGCTTAATGGAGCTGGAATTGAGAAAATTTATTAGCTCAAATTATGATATGTGTTTTGCGTATGTATGCGCGTGTTATTTTATGCGAGCAACTGAAAAATATTGGATTTAATGCAGAGAAAGATTTTAAACAGATTCTTGATAAAAATGAATTTCAAATAAATTTACATCAATCAAATTTTATTCAAAATAATAATTTTATTCAAAAAATTTCTCACAAATTTTCGGATTGATTCGCCATCTATATTTTGAAATATACTAATTTAAAATTTACTGCAATGTAAAAAGCCTCAAAATGAGATAACCTTGAATGAAATTTATCGTAAAATCTAGATGGTAAATTATTTTAAGTAATTTTAAGTAATTCTGAAAGAATTTTTTTAGAGATAAATATTAATTTTGCTTGAAGTGTTTTTCGATTCTTTGTTCTATTAAATTTTATCACGAACGCAAAGAATATGTTGCAATCTAACTACTTTACATATATTTACATGTGCTACCTTACATATGTATTTTTTATCATTTATGATTTTTCTTTTCTACAACCTTTCTATTTTTACATGGTAAGGTGGCGCTTAAAGAAAGAGGAGAAAAAGAGAGAAAAATTCGTTATATAATAATTTGTCCTTTTCACACAAAGTTCCAAGTCGCCTGATAAGAACACTCAGACTATTGAGGGTAAACTTTGAACTTTGAAACCTGGAAGTTTGGGTAACTGTAGACACTCTTATAAAAATCAAATCAATTGATGAATAAAAATAAAATAAACATTATTCTTTATCGATAAATGTACTTTCTCTACAACACATTTGTTGACTCTCTAGCTTCCAACAGCAAAACCAAAAACCCAGTTTTGATCCAGTCAATTACTTCCACTCCCTAACCCCGCCACAAAAAAAGCTCTCCCGTTACATAATCCAGCCCGAAATTCTAAACCAATTGATTCAGAAAACCGACGGCGCTCCGAGCGCAAACGCGGTTATTGTTAATCACTGAGCGCTGGGAGCGCGGAATTATTTACAGGTCAAGCTCGCTCGCGCGCCATCGATCAAGCGCATAGCGCGCCGCGTCACGCGCCTGGCCCGCCACCGAAGCGCGATTCAATACACGCGTGTCTGAACGGTGAATCGACACTATAATAAAGTCGCGCGCGCTGCCGAAATAACGATGACGCGCTTCCGCCGGCGATTACGATTTTTGTTGATCCAAAGGCATTGATTGCTCGGTATTTATGGCGGCAGGATGAGGGGGAGTGTTAATCGTTTGTGTTCATTACAGCTTTTGTTTTGTTATTTAATTTTTTAACGATTGCCATAGTAAGGTGTTCATCATTTCGCGATAACGTCACTCTGGATTTGAGTATTATGAGATGCATGCGCGTGACGTTCTCTTTTGTACACTGAAACCTTTCAATAGAGTTACTATGTGTCTCTGTTACTTCGATAAATCATTTATGAGGTAGAAAAGGATACGTGATATAAACAAATTTATTATCTTGTCTAAAATTTTCAACTTTCTTATGTACTTTTGATTTACTCTTTATTACGATATTCGATAACAGATACTTAGTTTCTATATTTAATAGAAAAATTGTAAACCTGTAACGGTAATATTTTATAAAATATTAGAAAAATGCAATATTCAAACTTTGGACTAATTAATACCGAATGGCGGGATCGGTCACTCGAAAGAGATCAACTACAATGAAGTTTACGTTTGTTGTCACTATAAATGAATTCTAATTTCGTCGACTAGCATAACAAAACAATCAACGGGTAAACGCCTGGATGACTATTCCATTTTGTAAACGAAAGCTTATGCGATTTATATCCGGTACCTAATTTAAATTGCCAATGAATTTGGACCGTCATATAACGTGTGATCTTGCGTATTAGCGCTGAATATTCTGATGTTGTTATAGGGTTATTATTGTTTTGATAGTTATAAGTTTTAGTTATAGTTCTGCCGAAAAATATCACATCAATTTACGTATGGTATAATAGGATGTAAATGTTTGTAGTGTAGTGGATACAAGTAAAATTTTCGTATAATGATTGAAAATTTTTTATTTTTAATAGTTGAACTTCTTTAACTTCTTTATGAATTTAACTACTACAATTTTATTGCAAAAATCCTTAAAAATCAAAACCCAAAATTCACTCATCACCGCGCACAGCTTCATCGCTAAGAAACTCTGAACTTTTCAGACCTGCCCAGAAGAAAGGAAGGAGCAGCCGCATCTAGAAAAGAAAAGCGCCGAGGCGTGGGCGCCAATGCGGCCTTGGCCGTTTTCAGCCATTCGGAATCTATTACGCCTGCTGGCTGGAGTTGACTCCCCGACGATACATCATCCGCGCCGCGGCGGCGTCAGCCCGTGCGGCAGCCCGATCGCCGAAACACGCGGAGTTAGCCAGACTTATAAATCAAACGGATTCGCGCGCTTGGTTTTTACGAAGAAAGAAGGTAGTTTCGCGGCGCGCTGCGCCTTTTATGTTTGTCTTTCGCCACTGCGGCTCCTTTGCCTCCCGAGCTTTTGCGCTATTTGTTTTTAATGAGTTTGATCATTTGATATTTTTTCTTTTTGATTTATAGGGCTCTGGAAAATTATTCTACTCGTTAACGATGGAAAAAAATAATTATTTAGCCGCAGAAGTACATTGTGAGTATAAGCTGCGCCAGGGGGATAGGAGGATGCTTGTTATTGAATTAACGAAACTCGCGCAAGCACAAAAGCCAAACTTTATATAATTGTTTTAGTGAAAATCAGCACCACGGGATTTCTAGTTTGTCGTGCCGGTCTTTGCAAATGCGTGTGGCCAAAGAGTTCACAACTGTACCTTCGGAGTTGGGCTACGTGTAACATTTGACTTTATCTTTCGTCTACTCTAGTACTTTTAATGCAATATTTATCCTACGTTTTTGTCATATTTGACAAATCAATCACGTAGCTCTATATATACTATACAAGGCTTTGATGGGATCATGGGTTCAACTTTCTATTCGTTCCGATAATTTAATTGTTTTATAGTCAAATTGAATAAGGATTGGCGATTGTTACTCATCTGGTGCTGATAATACAACATGGAAATTCACTTACTCAATAATAAAAAAATAACCTATAAAATAATTCTTTGAATTTTTATAAACATAATCTTAACATCGTAATCGAATGTCTTCAAATCTAGATAGATAGATAGATAGTTCATTTATTGCACAATAAAGTACAAAGTATCACATTACAAAATTCAGACACTGCGCATCGTTTAGGAGACACTAAGCGCTTTAAGTTTATAGTTGATCTTCGTAAGATCTACCTTCGATTAATTCATATAATACATTTTTAGTCTAATATCTAATAAAAAAAATAAAACTTCAACAAAATTATAACTCTACAAACATCGCTATCTTCCTCCAGTTATTCAAACTAAAACTTCTAATCAACATCCAAACCTAAAACTTTCCCACAAAAACTCCCGTTTTCTCTCCCCCATATAAAATTCTTCCTCCTTTCACGAATTTCTATCCAACAGGTATACCGCATGCCCAACATTTCCAGTGAGGCGCGTGTGCGTGCGGGCATCCTGCTTACACAGGACCTGTGCGCGAGGCCGCCAGTACAAACGAGGCTATAGCTCCGGGGCGACACGTCCTCGTTTGCGCAAGCCCGACCAACGAACTGTTGGCAAAGAGTTTGACACGCTGCGCTGACAATGTCGATGTTTACGGCACATGCTCGTACGGTTAGGTTCGACTTTATTAAAAATTTATTTAAGAATCGACCTGAAATGCAATTTTGTTCAATTTGAACTTTAGACTCTATCGACTAAGAATTCGAGTAACCCACAATCAAAATAATAAATCGTATTATGGTTGAAGATCGATTCCGGCGTCGATCTCAAACCACAGTCAAACAACCCTGCATTCCTCCTTTCTCCGCATTTCCTTCCCTCCCACATACACACACACACACACACACTCGCTTATTGTCCACGATTTCTCGGTGGCGGCTAATTCCTGGAAAGTTTGGCGCGCCGGCGAATCTGCAATTCCAACTTGGTTAATTGAGAGAGGGAGAGAGAGAAATGCGTGCCTTCGTACCGGACGATGATACATCGGCCTGGTCCTGGCATCTTTGAGGCACTCTGTGCGTTAAGGATAGGTTAAAAGAAGTATGGGTTGACGAGTTTCTGTTAATATAAGTATTGCGCTGATATTTCAGAGGTTACCAGTATTTAGTGTAAGTTTTTGGAAGAATTTGTTATTTATTAAAACTCATGTGAAATTGAAATGAATAAAAGAAAGGGAAATGACGTGATGATAAATCGGAGAGTTAGTAAATACTACTGGTAAATATGTTTTATCGCTTGTTATGGCAAGCCAAAATTGTGATGTTAACCGGGAAATCAGATCTTTTATTTTCGCTGATATTCAAACCCCTTTTTCCTAGAAGAGGTATAAAAACAAGCTTTTTCAATAATATATGAAATATCCTTCTTTGTCAACAATATTCTACATGTAGTTAAATCTTCGCAAAAAAGTAAGTGCCATACAATTTTTCTGTACAAATATTGCCTCTAAATTAAAAAAAAAATGAAAATATTTTTTAAAAATAAAAAGTGTATGTTAATACAAATTTTTCAATTTTGCTGTTAATGTTGCAATTTAAAGTAGGCTTACTAGCTTCTATTTGTTACTTTCTCTATGTAAATAATGTATACGATACCTTATTATGATTTACGAACAGTATTCTCACAATAATAACCTAATTGTTATTGAATAAAAAGTGTAGTTTTACTATTGTCAGAGCTCAGAGAAATAAATTTTATAAAGATTTTAGTTTAACTTTTAAAACTTAAAATCATTACCATAGCGCCTGTTAAAACACTACATAATTCCTAAATAACAACGAAATAAAGATAAATCTTACAATCCGAAGGAACGGCCTCGACAACTCAATCCACTTCCTTAATTCAGCAGTTAAGCTAAACTACAATAAGACTAACGAAATACTCACGAAACGAAGGCGTGTCGAATAGCCTCGTATCGGAATCCACTTAGCTCCGCTTTCCCGAACGGCATTGAACGGCCATAACTTGTTCCTCTCGGCTCCGATTCACAGGGACTCGTGTTCCGCCACAACTTCCCCGACAATTATGCCGCGCGTCTGCCTCCAAAGACAGGGGTATAAATTATTCAATGCCTTGTCTTACGCCGACTGCGTGACTAGCAGCGCACGCGGCGCGCGCGCGCGCGACATTGCAGCGCTTGCACTCCGATGAAAACTTTGTGATCTCGTTGGCATGGTTACAAACGCAGGCATCGGCAGCGTTTTGTATTTTCGTTTGCGCATTGTGTATTGTCGGCGCGCGCTTGTCGCGCGCAAGTGTAAGACCATGACAATCTCGGAAGTTCATTAATCTAAGTGAGGCCAGGGGGAAAGTTTGCTGGTTAGTGAAATTGCGTTAATTAAGGGACTAGGATCTATGGGATTGCCGTTAATAAGCTTGAGAAATTTTGCAGTTAGTTATGCGTTATCCGACGGGGCGGGGTATAGAAATTTCTTATAAGAGCACTTGGTTACTGGTCTACCTACTAGACTCGTCAAAGATGCTTATTTTACTATCAGCCCTGGAATCTTCTTCGACCATTCGTCCCAAGATATTGTTCGCATTGTAAGTTGTTAACTACCACGGGTAGTTTTCAACTTCTTATCTCTCCCACGTAGATCTTTAGACCTATGCCCACATACCAACAAAAAGCTCGTCCAATTCCAAATTCTCAATCTGCATCAGATGAGCCGCTGACTTCTATAATCCTTCATTCGTGCTGCCATCTATTCTCCCGATTCAAGCACAGGAAATTATTTCTTACTTTATTGTTTATATCGCATTTTTACTATTTATAATAATTTTGGTTGCCTTCGGGATATTTTTACAAATCTAATTCTACTACTTTTATACTCGGCATTAGTTTTTTATTTGCAGTGATTTCTCTATTGTATTTGTTTTTAGGCTCCTTTCAGTATATAACTCTTTTATTACGTACATCCACTAATATCAATATTGCTCATGCGTCATGTTTAAGGGTCTAACTTATACCTATAATTTTTATTAATTTGCATTAATTTATATTGATTTTATTTATATTGCTTTTATTTATGTTATCTTTTGTTTAAAAAGAAAAAAAAACGAACCAAGTAATAATGAATTCCAGTGAAATTCATAACATATACTGTTATAACGTGGCATATTTGCAATAACGATAGTAATTTTAATAAAACAATATTTATAAACTAGTTTTTATTTTAAAATAATTTATTTAATAAAGACGTTTTATTTTAACAATAACATCATTGCATATATACAAATAATTAAGAAGCTCTCAAAAATAAAAATAAAACAGCGCTATTTATTATGTGCTTTTTAGAATTTACCGCAATGCGAACGTTTTACAATTCATATAAGCCAATGTACGCATGAAAGCAATCAATTATCTGAAAGTCGGCTTCGAGCGGCAATAAATATAATCCTTCTCTTTTCGCGTAAATACGAAAGTCCCTTTAGCAATCAGGACTGTGGATTCTCTAATTTCGTCTGGTTTTAAATATAAATATCTACTTTTAAAAGAAAATTATACAATATTTTTTCCTTTACTCGGTGGTAGTAAGTTATTACATATAGCAATATACTTAAACTATTTACTGCAACTGAATTTTTTATTTTATAAAAATTTACAGGTCAAAAATCTTTTTAAAGTAATAATCAAGTATACATATAAATACGTGAAATGTATAAAGATACTTATGGTTAGTAATATTTAATAAGTTTAATTTTAAGTGCTCAAAAGAATAAAAGAAATTATTCAAATAAAACAAACACCAATTTCGAATTTTTAATTGAAAGTTTCAACTAAAAAACTACAGATCATTTCAATAGAAGACACATTTCCAAGGAAAATTTTTAAAAAGACTGTATAAACTTATAACAAGGTTTTCACCACTATTGGTGACTATTGGAAGAAATCTACAGCTTGTTTCTACAGGGCCAAACAATTTTTTCAAATTATATTTCAAGTACTCTGTAAGTGAAATTCAGTCGTTTTCCTTTACAGACTTTAATAGTAATACTTTTTACCTGAGTTAAAAATTGAAATTTATTTATTTAGCATTAACGTATCATTGGAAATTATACAGCTTATAATCAGCATAAATTAATTAGCGAGTTCGTATTCAAATAGTAAATTAAGTTATATCTTTATGAATAATACAAGGGCTTCAATTAATTAATAACTTTTTAAATTAAATTATTCGAATCCAATATATTCTATATGTGATTGTATTGTTTATTAATATATTTTGTTTAAAGTTATTAATAAGTCAGGCTTTAACCAACCAAGCTGATGATTAAAAATTTACTTCATTGCCGAAGTCCTGGAAGATTTTCTACTCCCCTTCTCAAGACTAAAACATAGTAAGAAATTATAAAAAGACAAATTACATACTCTAGCTTTTATAACGAATAATGTTTTAAATTGCTAATTTTAAAAGTCTTGGTACGTGCAGTGTATCTTAGTTCTTACAATTTTCGTAACCTAGAGAAGGGAAGTAGAAAATCTCCCCAAAAGTCGGCAATGAAATAAATTTTTAAACAACAACTTGATTCGTTGAATCCCATTTGCCATTTTGTTTCCAACTTCAAAAAATTTATCAAACTTTAAATAGTATCAAGTAGATAAAAAATGTATTTTCGTTGACTAAATCTTTCCCATCTTAAATTATCGCTACATCAAAGTCGGTCCGCTGAGAGCGCGCAGTTTGTTTTACTGCGTGTCAATTTGCCAGGAGCTTACATTATAATATACACGTCCCCGCACCCACGCACGGCAGCCCATATCGCAAATCTCCATCGGGGCGAATTTCCCTACTATATCTCCATAAGGCAGCCATCGCGCAGGGTACAGTATATCCCGCAGAACTTGCAGCGTCCGAGAGTCCCGAAACCTGCTCACCAGTAGCCCAGGCCGCAAAGTTTCGATGTCGCATCTTCCCCGGTAGCCTCGGGGGAGCGATTTTCCACGGGGCTCGTAATCTTCGGCTCGCCTTGGAGGGTGAGTTTCTTGCGTGCGGCTGCAATGCCCGTAACGCAGCCGGAGAGTTGGACTTAAGAGTGCTTGGCCATGACTCCATATAATTCCGACAGCCCGCGAATATATTAAGCCGAGGGCACTTGTGCGTGGAAACTGGAGCTCTCTCTCTAAGTTTCCTAATTATACCAATTAATATGTCGCTGTTTTATCGATTGTTCAAAGTGCAGCTGTGTGGTCGGACGGTGATGTGTTATTCAGTAGGTTGGAGTAGGTCACCATGAAGTTTGGGCAGGAAGGTAGCCAAGTTTTCGATGAGTTTGCGAGGTATTTTTTACCTAATTTTGGCTACATGACTTTGGATGTTTTCCAAAAAAGTTACAAAATTTTAAGTTTCTTTTCAAAGTAATAAAAAAAACGGATTTGCAGCAGCGTACATTAGTTTGTAGTATTTTTCTTTTCTAAATTTCAATTTTATAAAAAATCTTCAAATAGATTACTAATGCGTAAAATCTAATTTTCCGATTTATAACTTGTCACAGCATATGCACGCAAAGATTGGAAATCACTTCAGTGTATAGTACACATAACTGGTATGATTCATATAGACAGCTGCAGCTGACAATAGAAAGTTCACAGAGCATCTGTATCGATACCTGTGAGCTTTATCTTTGTGCTTGACGTAACAGACATTTGAATAATTACCTTCCGTTCTGTTTATCATTGTTCAATCAAGAATTTCGCGAGACTTTTTTGCATAAAATTTAAAATTATATTTTTGACGTTCAAAATTGTGAATTTTAAAAATTTTTTACAACTTTCATTTTTAATATTCTTAGGGAAATTCACTTTGACTAAATAACCTCTCCAGTAATAAAAAAAAGAAACGCTACCTTTAGTTAGTAAAAATTTTCAGAGTTTCGGAAAAATAAAAAGTGCATTTGCATACGTAATTATTTCAGCTCTAATTTATTAAGTTTTATTCTTCCAATTTATAAAGTTTTTTGCTACTTGATATTAGAAAATAAATATTATATTTGAAACAACCACAATTTTTTTAATGCTACTAAAATTTTATGAATATAAATAGACTTTATATTTTGGCGATTCACGGTGATACACAAAGCGAATATAATTATTAGAAATCGATTAAAGTTAACAATCTACATTTTTATCCAGTCCTGAAATTAAGGTATCAATGAAACCCACGAAATTCTTTCCCCACATTTCGAGATAGATAAAAAAACATTGACTTAGACATTAAACACTTACCTCAAAAGCACTTTATCATCTGAAGCAAAAATCTTGAACGTTTCGCACACGCGTGTCCAGTCGACTTCCTCCCTCCCCCCGTCCGCTCTATAATTACCGAAGTTTTTGCGCTTTTCCCGACGCGCTTTCTTTTTTCTCCCTCTCCGTCTTGAACAACTTGGCGTGAAAACTTCTTTGTAACTTGGGGAGTTTGCAAGGGTTATATGCCCCGCGCGAGGCTGCAAGTTTGATGTATTCGAGCAGGGCTAGAGAGCGAAACTCTGCCGAAGAGGCGAGGCTTCGATTGCGAAACCGACGAGGTGCCGAGAGCGTGCGTGGGAGGGAGAGGAGAAAAAGTTGCTTGCACTTGAAGTAATAAGGGGGAGAACGTCGGTGTAATTGATGCTTTTGGAAGTGCTATTGACCAGGAAGGACTTTCGATTGGATTAGCGATTAAGCGATTGGGCTTATATTGGATGGAAAATCGAACTTTATTGGCTGACGACAGTTACGGTTATTGTTCTCGGTTGATTATTTTATCGGTTTTGCAGCTTTTATAGAGTTGTGGAACGTTATGGTAAACCAATTTGTTTAATTTATGAGTAAATTTATAGCATTTTATAAATTACAAAGATTTCTGATAAAAATATAATATAGATATATTCGCGCCGAACGGAAATAACGTTTTGAATTCTCAATTCTCCGTCCCGTAATAGAATAGTAAGATTTGCAGAAGCTATTGATTCTGTCTACCTCATCAAAATCTTATGAGTGAGCCAGACCACTAGATGGAAGTACACATAAGTTAGAAATTCTCGTCAGCCCTGATAAACATTCAACCACTGTATACGCAACATCTACTTATTAAAACAGGTGAATATACCAAAAAATATGTTTCTTATTTTCTGTTTCTATTTAAAATTATATTTTATATAAAACGTAAAAAGTTAATAAATAAGGTTCATTATTTTATAAAAATAAACTATTTATATATACTATTCTACATATACTATTTACGAAAGTTTGAAAAGATAAGATTAAAGATTCAAGAAAATATTTAAGAATATTTGTAAAAGTAAATTTAATTTATATTTGTATTACTTTATGTTCACGCTGATTAAAATAATAAATTAGCAGCAAGAGAAGGGAGTCAATGATTTTTTAGGATGGGTTTACTAAATAATAGTAATAGTAGTGGACATTTCTAAATTGAGTGATCGCTTTTAGTAATAGTTGATTTTTGTAAATAATTTTTTAACTAAAATTTACTCGTTATAAAGTAATTTCGAAAAAAAACAAAGTATTTTTTATATCTTGTGCGTGTGGGAATTTACGTTATATAATTATTAAATAATAAAAAATATACTGAAATTGAAATTCCACATAAATTTTCAGCCTGAATGTAAGTACCATACAATAATTATACTAATAATGCAGGAGTAAATTTGAGACTTCACATTTTGAGTATTTTGAAATTGCTTAAGTTTCCTAAAATCTTTTCATAAATTATTTTATTTGTAGTCCTTGGACTTCTTAGAACTCGTCTTCCAGCAGTATTGAAAGAGAAGGAGATTTTTTAAAAAATTTATGATTATTAAAAAAATACCAAATTTTTAAGATACACTAATCCCGTTCGCTAAAACATAACGCGAAAGCACGCGTACTCAGCGCCAATATTTGATTAATACATCTAACATTAACTGCCATCGGCATTAAGGAAATTTATGCAACCTGCGAGGTAATTCGCCTCCGCCGACTATAGTTTATCATTAGTCTGCGCGACCTCAGGGCCTGAACCCTAACTCCGCTCCCCTCCCCTCAACTCTTCGCGTCGGCAAACAACAAACACACAAACAAACAAGCCACGGCGCGCGAGTCTTCCCCGCTCCTCTCCTCCCGAACTACGCATAAATCGTTCCCTCAACTCCGGATATTCGCAACTTTCAAGACATCCGTCATGCGCCTCTTCGTCGTCCTCCTCGCGCCCTTCCCCCTATCGAAACATTGCGAGCGCGGGCGCGCGACTTTCGCGTACAAGCCGAGATATGGTTTATTTATGCCTCCCTCGCGGATCCCCTCTACTTATCGTTCTGCCGTCTATTTCTCAACGGTAATGATATTACGAAGATCTGTTAGTATGAAGAATTGTAAAATTCATCTTGGACTTGAATTTCTAATACAAATTTGATGCTGCAGGTCAAAAAAGAAATTTCTCAATTAAATTGTTAATCTTCCATATCAGAGTCCTGTCCAAATGACAAAATAAAGGGATCGACGAAAAACCATCTTTCAAATTTAATCATTGAATTTTCATCATCCGTCTCCCTACCATCCCCAACTTCCGCCCAGAAAAAATATTTACCAAACCGATAAACCTAAAAAAACACATCTCATTAAAGCTCAAGGTTAAAACGTTCAGGAAGGCAGAAAAAAAAGACAGCCCTGAAGAGCCGGCTAGCGCGAGCTAAGCGCGAAACTTTTGACGAGCATTGTATGCCCGCGAGGTATCCGCTGCTCCCCCGCTCGCACACCGGAAAGGTGAAGCTTGCAGCCGGCGCTGGAGGAAGACACGCTCTATCTTCATCTCGCTCTCGGCGGCGCGAAACGCGGAGACGTCGTAAAGTAGCACCCTCTCGTTTCTCCCTCGCGCGGTAATTGCTCGACGCCGGCGGCGGCGTCTGCGCCGCTGGGGCGACCTTTCCAAAGCGCGCGAATTCTTTCGTTCCGCTTTTGCTTTTTATGATTTTCGATTTGCCGGTTTCCTGGATGTGTCGGAGTGGTTCGGCGCTGTTTAGGTAGTAAATTGGAGGATGATGATTGTTTTGCTTTCGGGGGTGTTTGTAAATGAAGGGTTGTAGAAAGTTGGGGAGGGAATATTTAAGTTTTTGTTGTCTGACTAAGTACGGATGGCATCTACTAATATTCTATCTATTGAAAGAGTAAAATATCACTTGTTCTATTTGAAAACCACTTATTCTACGTGCAGAGGCGTGTAAGTGCATCATGCATCTGCACGTAGAATAAGAGGTTTTTTTCTTTCTTTTGGCTTTAGGTAGTTGAAAAATTTAAATGTGCCTAGTAAAAAAATAATTCTCTTTACTTTAAGTGTATTGAAAAATTTAAACATGATTAAAAAAATATAAATATCCTTTTATTTTCTAATAAAATTAATTTTGTAAATACGTGAAATGTTGCAAAACATTTCTTCAATAAATAACATGGCAAGCATAAGTTCTTTTCTACACTTATGCATACAAAAAAGGCAATGGAAACTATTTAGAATTTAAAGTATTAAATTAAAGCACAAAAAGCAATCACAATTAATTTAAGCTCTTTCTACCCACGTCGACTTCACTGATTTAAAGACTCCTCAAACTCAAAACTCTTTCTTACGTCTCTACGTACTCTCCTTCACGCCTCACAGCTCTTCAGCACTCGCACAAAAGTAGTGAGCTAAAGTGGATTTTTAATTTTCCGCGTCGCCTCGACCATGTTACTCACGACTTTTTTTTCGTGAGTACGTTAAAAATGGTTTGAAAAAGATGAGAATGAAAGAGCTGTACAAAAGTGTATTTGAGATAGCGCAGGCCGCTGACTTTTCAAATTTTTGTTTTCAATCGTTTCATTAATATAAGAAATACGCTATAAATACAAAGTATACACATATTAAAGCTTTGCGAATTATCTTTAAATTAAATACAATTGTAAAATCAGATGAAATAAAAATTTTTCTCAAATTCTCCTGTGTAAAGTCTTAATTTTTATAAATATAAATGAAATCGTGATATCAAAAATGATTTTCATTATTCAATCGAACATTCAAACATTCAAATTAATTTACATTTCTGTCCTAGCGTCCAAGCCGAAACAATAACAGTTGGCATCGAAACGATCTCAATGTTTATTGGCCAGTGCAGCAAGCGCGGCATGAGAGGACCGTGGGAGAGTTGTAACAGAGTTCGTGATTCATCGAAGCCGCTGCCGCACGCCATAATTAATTCGAATTCAAGTATTTTGGAAACTTGAGGGATAGCTAGCCCTGTGACCGCGCCCGCGAGCGCCCAAGGAACAAACTTGTGAGCTACGGATTCTCCCAAGTTGTATCACACCTACAATCTGTCTCGAACTTCCGTCCGAGGCTCTCCGCGTCTTTGTCCGGGCTCATCTAGTTCGCCCTGACGCTCTCTCTCTCTCACTCGCGACTTCTTCGAGATTGTTATGTAGAACACTTGGGTTAGATATGGAGTATAATAGTACCAGAAGTAGGTATTTATAATTTAATATGTAAACTGTTAAAGTAAATGAATATTTTAAGTTATAGTAGTTTTTCTAAACCTGAAAACAAAATGATGATTAACTGTAAGAATATAAAAGTGCTCATAATCATTTCTTCTATATCTTTTCTGCACTACTTTCCTCTCCTCTCACAATTCATCCTTTATGCTCTTTAGATTAAGAAACTGCCTCCTATACTCTCTCTCTCTCACTCACTGATGAAAATCCTTAGACCGTCTTCTCAACAATTGGCTCTTACTCGAAAGTTGCTGCCAAGATTAGCCTGGACGAGTGCTACGTAGCCGCAGCGTGCGTAGGACCAGTGCATTTGACTGACTCGGCGAGCGGCAACTTAGGCCATTATACTTGCGCTTGCGACACTGCACGTAACGCGCTATATGTTTATGCATCCGGAAACTTGCCGCGCGTGGCCTGCGAATTATATAGTAAGAGAGCTCTCTCGCGCCCCGCCGACCGCCAATTCGATTAGCCCCTGAAGGCGCGTGGCATATAAGATGCTACGAGAGCGAGTGTATACGTATATATATGTGCCTGGGTGTATACATATATATAAGCTCGGCGAGGTGCATTAGTTTGGAGCGCCGTGAGTGATGCGCCGCTGCGCAAGGCAGACGTGCTCGAAATTCTAATGGATCGTTATCATCCATCGGGCGCTTAGATTGTAATTAGCCGAGCAGCAGCTACTCTGTAATTAATGCCAATGATTGAGGCGCAGCAGGGCTTGAAGAGTATTAAACGTAATGATTTTTCATATCCCTGAGAAGCGTTTAAGTGAATTTAAGTAAATCAGAGGTAGGATAGATATTTATATGGAATTTATTTTACTACTAACACAATTACTGTATAATTGCAGAAATATAACTACTTTATAAATGGTTATTATTAGAAACGAGAACTAAACTAAAAAACACTTCAATCAATTACATCACTCAATAATCAATTTTTCATTAAACAACTTAATGAAACAAATTAAAAAATAACAACATCCAGCCAGCGTAAAATCTCCACCCGCATAAAAGTTTCCTAAAGCCCTGAAAAACACGATCCTTTAACACGCGAGGCGCCAGGCCCTCTCATCCAAACAATCGGAGAAAGAACAGAGCGTTATAGAAGCGCGCCTTTTGAGAAGCGGGAAGTAAAGGGCCAGCAGGGACATAATTATCCTCCTAATTCGGGGTTAGCGTGTGCACGTGGCTAGCGGAAGGATCGCTAACGAGCGCCTCTCCGTCTTGCCGGGCTTGGAATCCGTGCGCGCTAAACGGCTCGAGACTGCAGTAGGAAAGCGAGCCTCTCTCGCGATTCAGCCCTTTATTTTGGACTAACGCGCGGGGATGAATCATCGCTCGAAGCTTTCGTGTCTGGACAGCAATGAGACGGAGTACGTGTAAGTATAGTCTGGCTGAATTTTAGCGAAATACTTTATCGGAGTATCCGGTATTAAATGCTGGAATTAAGATAAATGGGCGGGCGATAAGAACTGATTTATGTATTACATATAAAGGATCCAATTAATCAAATTGTAATTTATTTTAACATTGGTTAAAAATTTTCTTTTTGAATATTAAAAACTACTCGTGTTTAATAATGAGTATTATAAAAAATTACAAATATTGGCACAAAATTTACAGCATTAATTTTTCAACAATATATAAAAACAATTATAGTTTACTGATAATTTACTTTTCTTTACACCAAGTAAGTTTTAGGTTTAATTTATTGAGTCTTGAGAAGGGAAGTCGAAAATCTTCCGAAACGTTGAAAAAATTATTCTAGAAACATCCTGGTTCGTTAAGGATCAATGTTTATCCAACATCATTTTTCAAAAAACCATATCAAGAAAAAAATCCACTGCATCTATCAAATCCAATTTCAGCACAACATACCTTCCCAAGTACAAAAACCTGGCAAAATTCTTTGAAATATCCTTCCACACCTAGCGAAGCCTCGAAGCAGGAAGTAATTCGAATCCCAGCAACGCACGGCATTTGCATATACGCGTTTCCTGGAGATTTGTCTCAGGCGCGCGCGCTGCGTTCTTCGTACTTTTTGCGCTCGCGCTGTCCCGGGGGTTTACACGTTAGGTGCCGGGCTCCTCGCAAACATATGGGACGCCTGGGAAAGCGTCCACTTAGATAGTGGATTTCACCCCGACGTTCTCTTCGCTGGCGTTTTTAAACTTCCTGTAACGTGCGACTCTCGTGCGAGCCGTTCTTTTTTCTCTACCGCATACCGAGGGCTTCGAAGAGGCTGAGCGATTACGCTTATTAGGCGAAACGTGGATAGGTTGCCGAAAGCTCGGCTATATAAATTTTTAAGTTTTCAATCGGAATGACATTAAATTTATAAAGTGTTAACGTTAAAAAATCTAGTGGTTGAGTTTGTATATTAGATTATGAATTCAATATCTTTTTCCTCGTGTAATTATTATGAATTGTTTAACATGAATTTAATATGAATAACAAAATATTCATTTTTCTGAATTTTACCTTTCGAACAAAATATTTAAAAGGTCACTCAAGATCCTGATGGCCTTATAGCATTACAATTGGAGAATTAGAGTAAAATTTTTACTTAAATTACTAACATTCTAACTTTTTCAAAACTTTAATAATAATATTTTAGATCACTCGTAGAGAAAACGTGCATTTCAAATAAATTGCTTATTAAATTTGCAAACAAAGCATAAATAAAAAATTAATTTTGACGTAAATAATGTTGAGTAAACTTTACGAAGATACACGTGAACTGTAACTTCTTAAAAAATGTATAGAACAATGTTGGAAAATATCTTACCATCTTACCCTTAGAGAAATGATTTAAAAATGAAGAGTTTGTTGAGGGAATTCAAAGTAAATGAATGTTAAAGTATACCTAAGTAAAGTAGTTGCAAATAAAATTATCTAGATAATAAATATTTTTGTTTTATTTATTATTTACCCTTCAAACTACTTTATAAATTACTTTTTGTGTTTTACACAACACATCCCCATACCATGAAATTGTTAACACTTAAAATAATTCTATTTAAGTTTCCGTTAGCAATAACTGAATAATTTATTGTTATATTTCTATAAAATTAACAGTTTTTGATTTCTTTTAAAACTTATGATGGTATTGACATTATAAATAAATCGACGCCGCCTATCAGTATAATCATGTTTTAAACAACAATTTGGCATAATCGTAACTCGGTATTAAATTAGCTAGATTTTAAAAGTAGATTTTGATAATATTATCAACTGAACAAACTTAAAATTAGTATTTTAAATGGTATATCTATCAGTTACGTATACAGATAATAATAACGTATAATCTTGACGAAAAGAAAGATTATCGTCCGTGTGTATGATTAACTAAACAATTTTACAATTAGTTTTAAAATAAATTAAATTTTTTAAATCAAACGTTGCATATACAGAAGAGAGCTAAAAAATTTTGCGAGCTGATAGTAGGGCATTAAAAGGAACCTCACGTGCGCAAGGTATCTTAGAGTGAGCAAGATCCAGACTAGGGTTCTCGAAGTTAATGCGCCTTCGGGATCGGTATACATGAAAGCTCGACGTAAGCGGAGAAAAAAGTTGTATAAGCCTTATTTTTCAAAGTAAACGAGTCCATTGCCAGTCGTAAGCCAGAGAATAATTAATGCACCACTCGTTAATAAAGTAAAAGACCCACGTGAAAAGAATTAATGAGATGGGCAGTTATAAGCTTTCAGTTTAGTCCTTAGAGAATCTCTTTAGTTTTGGAGGTTGAAATTAATTTTTTAGAAACCCTGATACTGAGGTCATAAATTTTTGCTAATTCTTTTTATTTATGTGAAATATTTTTTAAAATAATTAAATTTTACACATATTTTATGTAAATTATAAAGGCGAATAAGATTTTTATTGGAATGTCAATATTTGAATAAAATATGAACCTTTGTATTCGGGTATGTATACATTATGGAAAATATGAACTCAATTTTTTACAAGTTGTTGTAATTTTATCATAATCATACTATGAAAATATATTATTAAGTATATGAAATGTTAGTCTACGTATGATTAAAATCTATACCCAACCTATAATTATGTCAATATTAATTTATTTCCCATAAAGGGTTTTCAGGAATACTGCAAACTTTATTTTAATAATATTTTTGGTAGCATTATTTTATTAAAAAAAAGCATCAATTAAGCGTTAAAAAAAATTAGCTTCATGAAAAATCAATTAGCGTAAATCCATGTCAAAATCATAATTTTCCATATGGGTCAAAATGTACGTTACGCGTATTAATCATTCCACAAATGGGGCCGATCCCTTTTAGTCGCGCCGATGCTTCTAATTGAAATTTCATGTAACCGGAATTAGGGAAAGGCACTAGTAGAATTCTGCGTGAAGCTTTTGTTTCTTATATGCCGCGCGCAGGCATAGATATCAGTAACCAGAGATCTAGTGAAAACTTTATTAAATTAAAAAAGTTCATTGAATAAAAGAATACGTAAGGTCAAACAGAGATAGAAAAGGTTGATAGAAGAGTATAAATGAATAAAAGAAAGAAATTTAAAAGCAAAGCTTCATTGTATCAAATGGAAAGATAATGATGAGCTCGCTTTCAAATAAATTTAACTTTTTTCGAAAACAAAGAATCGATTAAATCGCGAAAAAATTGCATAAAAGATCACCAAAAAAAACGTCAAGAGCAAAAACAAAAGTTCCGCTCACAAAAAAGTATCACACCTTTTTTCCGTCGCATCCAATAACGGATGCAACATCGCTCAACAAAGCTCATGCGCACAACAAAACATTTTCACGAGCTCGTATATACGCGAAAGCTTGGAAGGGCGACAAAAAAAAAGAGAGAAAGCACTCACGATGAGAACACACGAATCGTATTGATTATATGTGACTATAGGTACGCTGGACGGTACGAGAGCGTCCGTATCTTGTCGACGCTTCGTCGTCGTCAGGGGCGATTTGTCAATTCCGCTGGAACACTGTCGATATTTTGGAGAGAAGCCAGAGCGCATAGCTCTTCCTCCGTTTGGCGTTAATGTTGAGCTGAGGGCAGGAGATCCGGGTACGATAGCTTGGCAGTTTCAAGTGGACTTGAGGTTAAGTTGAATTTTCCATTCGTTTGTGAGAAATTGGAAATTGTTTTGTTTCTGATCATTTTTAATGTTTTCATAAAATGGTATTTTATTTATTTCATTAATTATTTTAATTTCCAATAGTGTAACATAAATATTTAAATTTATATAAATAATTTTACAGACATTTTTTTCAGCGTATAATAAAAATGATAGCGGTGAAATAGCGAAGATTGCTTTTATGTAGAATAGTGATGGTGTTCACTTTTAAGTTAAATTACATGAATTAAAATTTCAGTGTTCTGCTCTGAATATACATCAAATCTAGATTCTAACGGATTAGATGAATAGGTTGATATTGTGTAATGATATGTGATGTTATGTGTATGACAAAAAGGATATAATAAAGTAAGTATTTACATGATTTTCAATTTCAATGAAGTAAATGATTATTTTTATTATCTCAATTGTTATTGTCTACAATTAGTAAGGTGTAATAAGACTTTCACCCTCCCCCCCTCCTCCGATTTTCTTCTACTGTTTTTCTTATCAAAGAATCGGAAGCAGTTTTAAGATTGTACGCCCAACCAATTTTCTCAAAAAATTTGATCATCATGGCAGTAGGATCGAATTTGATAAACCCACTTAATTCCGACATTCGATAGTCGTATGGGAAAGTGTGATGATAATTATGCCAACCTTCTCCATAAGTAAGATATGCTACAATTCTATTATCCGTTGGTGAAATATTTCTAAAAATTAAAAATAAATTTTAAAGGTTTAAAATTAATAATAAAGTTGTTAAAATGTTTGTGATCATAATGTTAGTCGAAGACTTACCTATCGTATGGTTTGTCTCCCCATAAATGTGCAAAGCTGTTAGTACAACATGTGACGTGTACTGTCCACATCCAACGGGTAAATTGAATTAATGTGGAATAATAAAAGCTCTCATTCCAAAAATATACTGGTATTAAAATTGTGAACAGTTGCAGAAAGACTTCTAATATAGTGTAGTGTCTGTAAAAAAGTTATAATTTTAGTCAAACTAATTTGCAAAAAAACTAATATCGATTACTATAAAATCGATTGTACTTGTCCATAAATGCAACTATTGCATCAGCTTTCACATCACTCATATCCATTTTCTTCATTTTTTCATTGACGGCCGGATGTTTTTTACTTACCATCCAGCCCATATGAGCAAAGAAGAAGCCATAATTAGAGTTATGCGGATCGGCTTCGGTTTCCGAATATTTATGATGCACGCGATGATACGTTACCCACTTTATAAGTCGCATCTACAAAAAAATTAAGCTATGAGCATTTTCATTATGATTTTGATTTAGTTAGATATTTAATTTTATTTATCTATCATTAAACTCTGGTAGAATCTGATTCTATTTCCTAACCAGTTAATAGCTAAAAATGTCAAAAAATAAAGTAAAAAAGGGAAAAATAACGTAAAACCACTTCAAATAACGGCTAGTTTCGAAGATAAAAGGGAAGCTTTCATATTAAGTATAAATATCGCAAAATATCAAGAAAACAACGTCAAATGGAGAAAAATATCGTAGAAATGTCGAAAAATAACGTAAAAAAGTGAAAATATTACGTAAAACCACTCAAAATAACGGCTAGTTTCGGAAATAAAAAAATCCTTATACACGGTGGCGGTGGCGAAATGATTTTATAATACAAATATATATATATAAAAGTATAACGGCGTAAATTGCTGTTTTCAGAGCAACGGGCGCTGAAGACTTTACCGGTCTTTAGCGCTTTTATCGGTCTAAAAACGGGCACTTTAGGCTCTAATTTTAGGTATCAAATAGCGTGAAAATCGTGCTTGTGTTACAAAATCGTACATTATTCAATAAAGGGATAAAGTCGAGGATTATTCCCGCGGGTGACTAAACACCCGAGGGAATCATTGTCTTTATTCTCGTGTTGCATATAATGTTTTATTTCGTACTCATCTGTGAAGCCACTTTGTTAATTTGAAAATTAAAAATGCATGAAAATGATATTTTATGATCTTAAATATCAAATTTTTTGTAAAGCACTTTATTCCCTATTAACAGGGAATAAAGTACTTTCAACGGTATTATAGCGAATCAAGTACTACTTTCGATTCGCTTTTCGGGCAAATAAAATGGCATTTACAGGTGGGTCGGGAATAATAGTATATTATGTACCAAGAGCGTAAGGTGAGCTTTTATAGACCGAGTGTGGCACTTGCAGTACGAGTCAAGGAGAGCTAGCCCAAGACGAGTACTGTAAACACACGAGGTTAAAAAAGCTCACTAGTCCGTGGTGCATGCCATATTTTATGTAACTCATGTATCGATTTTCGTGTTTTTTCGTATTTATATATATTTGTATATATTTATACCTCTAAATGTCATTTTTTAAGTAAAATCTTTATCGCCCGCTATAGCTATTTAACATACGTACCTGAAAAGCTGTGAAATAACAAATTGCCATGATCAATCTTAATGGAAAATTCGCTTTAAACGATCTGTGAGTCCAGTAACGATGAGCGCCTGTAGTAACACCAAGCATTGAATAGATACCAACGAAAATCGCTAAACATTAATTATTATTAAATACATACAATGATTAATTATCATTAAATACATACAATGATTAAATATTATTAAATACATACAAATAATGCCGTTTAAAAATGTTTACAAAGTAACTTAATATATTTTATTCCACACCCGACCGAAAAGCCCAACTTTTGCCCCTGAAATACGGGGCGAAAGTAGCATATTTTTCCCGAAAATTAATTAGCGGGGCAAAAGTACTTTTAAAAGCTAATTTAAAAACTCGTTTTTGGGAATATACATCGATATATATATATGCAAAAAAGAACATCAAAAGATCTATTATATATAAAAACACATATATTAATTTTTCATTTACATATTTTTATATGTAATAGATCTTTTTATGTTCTTTTTTTCTCAAGCAAAATTATTTCGACCCCGCATTTTAAGATCCAAAAGTGGTTTTTCGGTCGAGAGTAGAATAAAATACTATATGCAACTTGGGATAAAAGTAGATCTTTTCCTTGGGTGATTATACTGTCCTTACAAGAATATTTTTCACGAGGGTTCGTTTGCTGCCCAAGCAAAGCGAGGTAAACTCACCCGCGGGAAAAATCTGCTACTTTTGCCCCTTGTTACACAATGTACTAAAAAAAATTAAGATTTAGAAAACTATTTATAGATATTTTATAATTACCCCATAGAAGAGTTTTATAATGTGTCTGGTATGGAAACGTTAGAAATCCAAGAAGCATTAGCAAATTGAACAATACCATGAATATGAATTTATCTATTTTAATATTGCTTATAATACTTGTAATGCTTGAATCGGCCATTTTCTCTTCCGTATTAAGATTTTTAGTTTGGTTGATTGAAGTTTCATTATGAGTACTAGAAGTTACCGTTTTAGAAATCGTTGGTTTATACATTGCTTCAGATTTCATTTTTTACTGAAATAAAGTTGAAATCTAAAAATTAGAACTGCTAAATACTTTCATAATAATAATATAGTTTATGTAACAGAGACACGATTTTCGCATTTTATTCACCACAAAACCAGGCCTTAAGTGACCATTTTCAGACTGGCGGGCAACAAAGCAGAGCAGCGGGCAATAAAGTCTACTTTATTGACCCGGGCAATAAAGATAAATAAAACTGATAACAAAATACTTATATATTAATACACACATACTTACACACGCGCGCACATACGCACACATATGCACATATACACACATTATCTATTATCTTTATCATTTATTATCTTTTATCTATGAATTATCTATGAATCCAGCACTACAGCAAAAGAGGGCATGAGCAATCATGTTAATTACAAAATTATATAGGGATACAAAGTAAAAATTTGCATAAGTTTGTCATTAATTTATGTGGTACAAGTATATGATATTTTAATTCAAACATTATAACTTACGATGAGTAATAAGAAATTTTATAAATTTCGTAAGCCATAGACGAAAAATAAATAATATCGCAAAAATAGATTTTAGAGAAGTGTTATGTGATATAGACAAGTGTGTTAATAAATGAGAAAAGTGTATCAAATTTTGTATTAATATCATAAAATTACATAAAAAAAAACAAATAATATTTTTTGTGTAAAAGCATATAATGCTAATGAATCAGTATCTTATTTTAAATTTATTTTTCAGTTATAACAAAAACCTTATTTTACAACTGCCTTTAAGTAAAAAAAATCCGAAAATCGTGTGCGTCTCACAAAAGATTATTTTAATATAATGATGACATTTTTATAATGATCAATTCACTTTTTAATTTTGCTAATAAAATACTATATAACTTGAATATGTCTGTTTAAATTATATTGTAAATATTTAAACCAAGTTTTAGCAACTTAAGAGCTTAAGTTATTTCAGCTACCGCGATCAACGAAAAACTGAAGAATCAATAACTAACACCAGCTTATTACAAAGACATTAATAAGCGGATAATCGAGTGTATTAAGGATATTGATAAATGTAAAGAATATGTAGAAGTATATAAACCACTATTATTACATTTTAATTAACCTTGTATTACCTTGGCTTTTAAAAACATTAAAGCTACAGTGTTTTAGAGTGATAAATGTAAAATACTTTCTATTTTCATTTAATTTTCTAAAAATAAAAAGGATATATTTAAATACAAACAATTTTTCTTTTTCCGACTGTAAATAAAAGGGTGTTACCAAATGAATTTTTTTATTTTAATTATAATTGAGCTCAATTATAACACTGGCATTAACGCTGGCTCAGATAGATTTGTATTTTTAAAAAAAGACATTGATCTATTAATGTGCCTTATAAGATACTAC